>DWTW01001716.1:0-12128 GCA_018246275.1 Papilio slateri
GTGTTGAAAAGGCCTACCGAGTTTAATGTCATAAATTTACAAGACGTGCGGATTTTCTATTCAAAAAGATAATTATGTGGATACAGTACCTACGGGATCATCTGCATTGACAACATATTTTTCAGCCAGAGTTCTGTTGAGAGGGAACAGGTTGTTGGTGGCGTAGAGCACGACGCGCGGCGACGAGCATCCCGATATGCTGCCGCGGCTGCGTATGTTGCCCGCCCGACGACTTTGGGCTTTCTGAAGTTATACATTTATATAAAAAATACATATGAGAATAGTTGAGTTTTAATTTAATACACGAGAACGCTATATTAGGCTATGATTTAGTAGTCAAATAAAAAAAAAACGAATTATGAAATCTATGTCGATGATGAAATGATGCATGTGAAAAATATTGTATTCAATTAACTCTCCCCACATACATATATATGTAATATCTCACCTTTGTATAAAGTCATCAGAAAATTGCGACAGAAATCGTACTTATGAGATTAATTCAAATAATTCAACTTACCCATCTATCTTGAAAATAGAATGTGGTGATAGAATTTGATGCATGTCTGTGGTGCAACTGGGGGAACCCGGACGCGTTGGTTGGTGACGGCGTGGTGGTGGCGTGCGGCGAGACGGAACTGTAACCACCGCTGAATATCCCGGGCGTCAATGACAACGAGGACATGGACCTGGGCGTGCCGGTCTCGTGCTTCAGCGACAACCGCCTCGCGTTAGGCGGCCGGTTGAACACCACCAAAGTACTAACACCGCACCACTTTGCACCGCACGTCCGTGGAAATGGTATGCACGAATCACCCGCGTTCTCACTCTCCGATTGACTTCTCTGACTTGACTTCATTGAGTCTGTATCGTCATTGGACTTAACTGGAATCTTAATGTACACAAAATATTACCACTTAAACCGCATGTATGATAAAAAGTTAAATTTAACAGTATATGTTAGGTATTTTTTCTAGAATTGGTATTTGCTTATATATACAAACGTCAGTAAAATACAAAGGATGTATTTTGGGTAAACATTTTTGAGATAATTTTAATATGTAAGCAGTACATAAAGTATTTTTTTTATTACAGAAGGTGACAAACGAGCTAGCGGTACACCCGATATTAAGTGACCGCTACCCATAGGCATCTGCAACAAGCTAATAAGTTTCAGATGCGTTGTCTCCCTTTAATGGACAGACAGGGTATTTCACCGATCGAGCCGGCCCATTCGTGCAACAGATGTCATTTTTGCGGGCTATTCCAACTAGTATAAGCAGACCTAAAGATAGTCATGCATTTATTAAAGTTATTTTCAGTGACACACAATCACATAAGATATTATATTATACAATACTATATAAGGCATTATTATTACAAAGAATATTACCTCATCAATTGATGTCGCTAAAGTTTTTAAGCAGTGCAATAGACACCTATGTCCTTCTTTCTTTTTGCGGTAGGCTGTTTTGTTGATGGCCTGTAATATTTTTATCGTAGTCGCACTATCAACATTAGTTCCCGAAAGCCAAGAGAACTTTGGAATGGTCAGTTCAGTCACATTCCTAGGGAAGGTCACTTGTAAATTAGCAATATAACCATTGCGTTCTGAATGGATTTGGCAGGTCCGTGTTTCTATGTTCATGTCTGTCACCTCAATGTTTGCCATTTCCCTTATTGATTCAAATTCTTCATCAATAGATGTATTTTTGTGTATTATTTTGTTCTGAAATTATAAAGAATAACACTTATAAAAGCCGCAATAAATAAAACACAGAAATGTCTAATAGTTACTTACCATTTGGATATCTTTATCGCTTTGTGTGAGATCATTGACAGAGCCAACTGTTGAAGCGTAACTAACTGCTGGAAGCAAAAGTATTAGTTTATTATTTGTTATTTTAGTTAGGTACTGTGAACTGCAATAAGTAAATTTATTAATTGTACATAATTTTAACATTTTGATTGCCTAAAATTAATTGTAGATCTATAATTATAGTAATATATTAAAGTGGATACTTTTTGTTTGATGCTAATCTCAGGCAGCCCTATTGATACCCAAGATTATAGACTATAAAACATCACGCTACAACTCTTATCAGTCTAGCAAAAAGAAGAAACAATGTCTCATGTAATGTTACACTGTCTGTGTAGGTATGGGGTTCAATATCTCGGCTCGCCAGTATCGCGCCCGGGTATCGCTAGCAACATCAAGGGGTTTCTGGTGTTCTTTGGGGAATTTGGCTGACTGGAGTGATCCATGTCCCGCCCACATGCAAAATATGAGCTAGTTGTAGCCAGCTAGTACTAACTATGTCGCCTATACTAGGTCAACTTGTGACGAAAATCAGTATATACTAATACCACAGGTAAATGTGGCTAAAAATATTGTCAAATCCAAAGTGCTATTCTTTTTTATGATTTTTTAGTGCTCTTTAATTTAAGATTTTATCCTTTATCCAAACAAAGAATGAACATAGAGGCAAAACACAATCATCTGAGGTCTTTGAGCATTGACAAAAGATGGCTGTAGTCAAAAACATTTCTTGATTACAACTTTAGGCAATTTTCTTAACTTATTTAAAAGTATTATAAAATATAAGATCAGGAAACTCACAGTCACTGTTATTATCTTCCTCACCATACACATCATCAGGTAAATAATGTGAACACATTTTTAGTAACGATGGATGCATCGTCCATATTCTCAATGACTGATCCCTGCCCCATGTTATCAACTGGTAGTTAGATGGAGAAGTATTTGGTCGCCATACCATGGTTTGGACAGTGTCTGTATGTCCAACTAATCTGGTAGTCAAAGTACCTCCCACCCAAATACCAATAACTCCAGCTTGCTCAACCCTAGGTAAGCCTCCCCAACCAACACCAATAGTTAATAAGCCACTTCCAAAAGGGGTGTAAATTGCTCTCCATACTGGAAAATTTGTTGTTATAATATTTTCAGGTCTTCTAGCATTATTAATATCAAAATATTTTATACTTCCATCATGGCTAGAGGTGACCAACTGATATTCATGATGAGGGCTCCAGTCCACACCATGGATTTTACATAAATGTGCTGAAATGTAATGTATTGGTGAACTTGGTTTTCGGTAATCCCATATTTTAATATCTCCATCATGTGCTGTAGCCACTATGTGTGAAGCAACTTTATTCCATTGTACTTGGGAGGCTCCGGCTGAAATATATTAAATTATTTTATACTAGCTGACCTGGCAAACTTCGTTTCGCTTTAGAATTAATTTATGTTATGTTGACTTCTTTTCTTATTTAAATTATATGGTGTAAAGGATTATCACAATGGGCATGACATGCTTAAGGTAAGTAACATCATCGCCATGCCGTGTTGTCTACATGGCTTTTCAATTATCGCCTTGTACGTGACGATCATTTAGAAGTAAAAATGGGCGTAGTAAGATTACAATTAGGATAGTAAGATACTATTCTTAGAAGATATATTAATACCATTGCAGACTTTTTTGTAGATCTTATTAAGATATATTCCGTAGTACATTATTTTGACCTATCTTGTAGGTTTAATATTTGCAATGTAAGTGCACAAAAATGCTTTTTACAACATCACAATACAAATCTTTGAAATTTTCTTCATTTCTTTACGAAAAATACTACTTACTATGATATGCATGTATTATGCATACTAACTTTTCTCTTGAATCACTCTGTCCATTGATGAAAACCGCATTAAAGTCCGAATAGACAGTGGAAGTAACTTTATTTTATACTATGTAATAAAGGTATGTCTCCAACTGATTGTGAACTAAGCATATCATAAACTGTCTGCAAATTGTGAACTGAAAGAATCATTGACAATTTGATGTATTATGTAACAAACCTGTTTTTTCTTTACTAAATATCAACACTCATCAAATTGTGAATGATTCTATTCATAATTTGATGAAAATTTATAATATGCCTAGTCCGATTATAAGCTGATAAAGTTCACAATTGTTCAGTGACCTATATATAATTCTATAATCAAATTACCCTCATTAATTTTTTTATAATAATGACATCAAATAAATGACAGAAGATTTGTGGAACATATCTATTCAGGGTTCCATATATACAAACAGACTAGCAAAACAGCAAAAAGAACTATATCAACAAATATTTAGTTAATAAAACAAGTACATAACTTACCCACAGCGCATAATGATATAATGGGTTTTCTGGCATCTCTTAAATCCCATAAATGTGTGAAAGTGTCTATGGAGCAGGTTGCAATGAGATTGTGTTCCTGTCTGTGAAAGTGTGTATCACTGACGACCCGGGTGTGGGCGCGTAACGAGCATATACAGGTGAGGTCATTGCCCGCACGCCAATCATACACATCAACTCGTTGATTATTCTAAAACACACAAAAATTACCAAAATAAAATGACGAGACCAAAAATTACCGATACAATGAATAAAAAAGTTTTTACAGCAATAGCACAGAGGTTTTTCCCGTTGTAGTTTTGGCACCATTCCGCGCCTGCTACATCGTATTTACTATGACGAGGATACTTTTTAACTATGTCGCCTAGTGTATCATCTTCTAGATTAATTTGTTTAATGGCCAGCCATCTTCGTCCTGCTAACAAAACATTGTTACCCGAGTAATCAACAGACATAGCAGTTGCCTGCAATTCTCTGTACTCCCATTTCATAACTTCAGAACTCCAATGCACCGACATATTAATTGAGTAAAAATATAACAGCTTTTATAAATTATTACATATATGAGTATTTATTGTGTACGTCTGTTTTAAAAACAATAATAGTATGAAAAAATGACCATCTAAACATTTCCACCAAAACGTCACATTGACAATCAGCTGTTGTGTAAGTCAAGCTTGAGCTTTTTCAGTTCATAAAGTTATCATATCATATTTTTATAATTAATAGACTGATGGTAAGTGGTTCATTATAAGTGCTTCATGTTCTAAAATATTTTTTTTACTGTTGATAATGTTGTGTCACGATTAAATTACCCCTATATCCTGTAGTTATCAAATGCAATTGGCTTTTATCTTATTTATGAAATTTAATTTATTACTTTTAAAAACTGAAATGCTGGAGGATTGAGGACTAACCATAGATTTCTTAACAAAAAAAAACTAATACCGCCATAATTCTGTTTTTGATGTTTGAAGTTAAATTCGGCAGTTTTTTTTTTATTTTAAATGAACATTAAAAGTTATTTATAAGATAAAAAGATCAAGTGTAATATGTAAAAACTTTTCTACAGTAATAAAATTATGGTATTCATTTTAAGGAGCTGGCGACGGAAAATATTGTTTAGTGGAATCCTTCGTTTTGTTTTTGGTTTATTATTAATTTACTTTTACTGTGAATATATTATTTACTACGTTATTCAAATTCAGGTATAAAAACAAAAATAAATATTTGAATAATATCAATGGAGGTGTTAATTAAATAATTTTAAAATATGTTACAAGTGTGGATGGCCGGCTCTTACGAAGAAACCTATAGATGGGCTAAAACCAGTGCAAGCAATGGTTCTAGCTGATACTCACTTGCTCGGCGTTCAAAATGGACATCGGTTTGATAAATGGAGAAGAGAATGGCAGATGCACAGAGCTTTTCAAACAGCTATGACTTTACATCAACCAGAAATAGTTTTTGTCTTAGGTATCTTATTCTTATTTAATTAATGCATATTTTCCATTTGGATAAAAAACAGGTCCCCATGAGATTTGTAGTTTTCAATCATTACATTAATTTGAAAATAAAATAAAATTGTTTACAGGAGATTTATTTGATGAGGGTAAATGGTGTTCACAGAATGAGTTTGATGAGTATGTCAAGACATTTTTTAATTTATTTAAAGTACCAGATGGAACAACTATGTATGTAGTAGTTGGTAATCATGATGTTGGATTCCACTACAGGTAATTTACAGTTTCATATAAATTGAATTCTTCAATTCTTTGTTATATGATTATTTACATTTACATAAAGGGAAAAATTCGAAACTCTGTTGATGGAGGTGGGGTATTCCTATTTCTTCTCCGGACATCACTCCCATTGAAAGAAAATGCACTGTTCCAATGAAAATTAAAAAAGAAATTTCATAATCATATCTTTATTTTAAAAACTTTTACGAGTTGATTTTGGCTTGCTAACCTAATGTGTGTTGATTTTGCATAGTCGAAACAGTAAAGAAAATTAAAAAAATGTTTAGAAAAAGTAAAAGTTATAACAACTTCAAGTTCCTGGGGGTTTATTAGGGACTATTGGACGATTAATTAATAACATTACAATAAATATTGTTAACCTTCTATATCTATTTGACTTTTGATTGTATTGGTTGGTAAAGGAATGTTTGTATATGTCTGCAAGCATAGTATATATTATATAGGTATTAGTCCTGACCATTTTGTCTAAGATTAGAAAAAAATATGTCAGTCTATGTGTCAGAAATTCATATAATTCAAGTGTTTTCTTACCATAATCTTGTATCATTATTACTGATTCTATTAAAGTTTGTCCTTTCAATACTTTTAAGTCAAATTGGAATGCTTAACTATGTCCATAGAATGATTAAAAAATAAATGAATATACTAACCATCATAATGAAAAATATTGTTTTATAAATGCTGGTAGCAATAATTATTCTTGTCTGTTCTAATTGGGTTAAAAAGAAATTGGAAAAGTATTATTTTACTGCATGATTAAATAACACAAAACATATTTGATGTGTCTAATGGATGTACACACCATGGTTTCTTTTTTCAAGCATTACTCCGCAACTACAAAGTAGGTTTGAAAAGCAGATGAATGCACCTCCTGTCAGACTAGTAAGCCTCCGTGGGAACCATTTTGTTCTTATCAACTCCATGGCAATGGAGGGAGACGGCTGTTCTTTATGTTCTCGAGCTGTGGAAGGGATTGATAAAATTGCTGGTCAGTCTTTTGTTTCTTTGTGTCTAGTTGTGTTTTGCATTTGGTATGTAAGTAAATAAATGATATAATTTTATACCTAGTACTAACTGATGAGTTAATTACATCATCGAAAAGCCTTTATTTTAGTATGATGATGTTGATAGATAAATTAGTATATATATTGGCAAACTATTGTGAACTTCGTTCTTTTATAATCAGACTAGACATATTATAAATAGTCAGCAAATTGTGAACTGAATGTATCATCGACAATTTGTCATATCATGTCAAACACAACAAGCCTATTTTTCCTTGACTATGATCTTTTTAACATATTATTATATTAATACATTACTATCATGTCCAACTTAAACATAAACCATAATTATCTGCTATTCTAACTTTAACAACGCAAGCAGTTGTACATTATAGTTAACCATTTCACTATTTGACTTTGACAGTTTATAAACTGTCCAGAAATGACACGTCAAATTGTGAATGATTCGGCCAGTTCAAAATTTGTTGACAGTTTATAATGTGCCCAGTCCAATTATAAACTAAAGAAGCCAAGCCTTGACAATAATTTTAAGCGAATTACAATCGACAAAGTACTAATTGCATGTACACTGCATTTGGTTACGGTGAGTGTGTTGTGTCTTCTTTATTGGGACGAGGTAATAAAACAAGACCTTTAAATTGTTCATTTGTACCAAATTACTAGTCATTATAATTGCAAATTAGATGGGATCTTAAAGGTGACAAGTTTATTTCCATCCATTTTTTTCTTCCCGTTGACCAAATAATTTCCAGGCTGGTACAAATCGTGTTTTTTTTAGGTAGGCACCCCAAAGACCCCCAAAAACTCACGGTCAGCCCTTTATCTTTTTGATATACCTACTTTCATCAAGGACATGTTTCTATCTCAGCTCTGCTACTCTCTTTGAGAACATAAATTTGCTTTGTCACCCTTTCTTTATTATGGAAGTATATGTAAGAAGGCTCAAATTTGATTTTGATCTCATTAAATATTGTGTGTATGTCTGTAAGGTAAAAAAACATTATTAATTTTACCAGTGAGGCCTCATTTCACTAGCCGGTGACCAGTCGCGTACGCGCACGCAATCGCTAGTCGTTACGTCAATTTGCTTAGTGGACTAAGCACTAACTCCTCGGCTGCTTTAATTAACCATATCGCAGTCGAACCGTTTCACTTGTCTCATTGGTTAGTCAACTTAAACGACATTTACAATAATCCTCTGTCCCCTTCCCCTTCTTTGATTAACTTATTGACGTCAGTCCTTGATAATTAGCTTCTGAGTAATAAATCTTATGTTGTCTGATAAAAGGATGTTTTGTTATTGGATTATGAATATTTTTTTATAGTGAATTAAATTAATCTTGCAGATATTTTAAAATGCAGCAGCGGATCAGCGTTGTGCAAAAGTCGTACGAAACTAGAACGGTATAGCCGTCCTATAGTGATGCAGGTACGGCACTACCGTGGTTAAATTTTTTTCTTTGCATTTGTACTATATACTAACAAAAGCTATTGACGAAGTAGTAAATTTAGTATTGTACAAAGAGATATGAAACGTTGTAAAAAGAAATAATCTACTTGAAGCAATTACTCCACACAGACGAAGTTGGGGACGCCTTCTAGTTCATTGTAATTCTTATTTTTGTGTGAATAAGGATTGGCTGAACTTCTGATACTATTGTAAACGTATGTCAAAAAGGGATACCAACTGTTTCCACTTTTATACTCGTTAAATGGACGAGCAAGTTTTTTTTTTTCAGTTTCGCGACTCCAGTGTGCCTCTCGGGTGTATGTGGCTGACCTCCTCCTAAACATCTTAACGGATTTTGAAATCTTGTGTGTTTGTAGTGACTCTCGGGTCCCGGGATGTTTTAAATTCACAATCGGTCCCAGTGCCCAATGCCACCTGCATTACCATCGGGTTCTAAGAGATTTATTTTTTATTTTTTGACGAATAACGAAAAAATGTCAGCTAAACCCGCTAACAGTAGACAAAGTTCATGTTAGACAATGTCCACAGTATTTATTAAATGTATAATTCGCGATAGCTTAGACGTTCGTCCCTAATTAAGATATACATAATAGTGGCAACAAATTAAAATTTTGCGTGTTTATTATGACGAGTTTACGTGGGCCAGTGACCCCTGGCGCCTACGTAAACTCTCTCGAAGTCTGTTAAACTAATTCAAATTGTGTTTTACTTCTCGCTACGTCATTAGATTAGAATACATAATATTCATGAGAACTTATTGTTTCCACTATCCATAGGTTCTTTCTATATTTTTATAAAGGAATGAATTCGCGAAACTTACGAATATTGTATAATACAATGTTTAATTTTAGCACTACCCAATGTACAGAGAATCAGACAGCATGTGCACAGAACCCGATGCCGCTCCTCTGCCGGAGAGGAACAACCTATTTGTGGAGCGGTGGCACTGCCTCTCCAAAGAATCAACCGAGTATCTAGTGGAGAGCTTACACCCCCGGGCCGCGTTCGGTGCGCACACGCACCACAGCTGCGTCTTGAGGCACAGCTTTGTGCCCACACAGAATCACAAGATTGAGTTCATCGAGTACACAGTTCCATCATTCTCCTGGAGGAATAGACCGGACCCGAAATATTATTTGGTAATTGATTATTTTAATTAATTTTTATAATCTTGGTTAACTTCGACCCTGATGAAATCTTTAAACAACTTTAAGAATGCAAGATACTAGCCTAGTCTTGCAACTACCCAAACGTTCTCTCGTCATCAACGTTTTGTTCAGTTTCGTATTATCTTAGAAAAAATATTGTGAAGTTTTTATTTGCACTCGGATACCGCATTGGTCCTGGCCATATACAGTTAGATCCTGTCCTTCTTAAATAATTAAAAAAATTACCACTAATTTGGTGCTACAATTATCATCAGTGTCATTTCTTTTCCAAGTATTAAAAAGATTGTATATGTCCAGGTAAGAATAAACGTTTGTTCGAAAAATAGTATTTTGTATATCTATATCTTGCACTATTGATTACGAAACATTATTTAACTGTAAGCTGAAATGACTGACGAGGTCATAAGAATTATTACAGTCCATATCGGCGTGTCATAAATCCATTCGCATTTATGCACCGCAAAATGAAAGTTCTAGCCACAGATATTTAATGAGTGAAGTTTGAGCAACATTGTAAAATTCCATCCTATATATCTCCCAGTGGGCAAAGGCCTCCTTTCGCTGAAAAGGCTAGCTAACTGCACTTTTCGAAATATGTTTTGAGTTATTTCCAAACTTACTATATTGGCTCTTCGTAAATAAATACGAAATAAGTAATTGTAGTAGTACTTGTAATTCCAATATTCCTATAAAATTCAAGTTCTTTCTATTAAGTCCAATGAGAATTGTTAACATGAAAAATTCGGAAAATACTTGTCGTTAAAATGAAAAAGAGAGCAATTAGTCTTTTATTACTCGTGCTGTTTTAACAAGCAAAATTAAATTAAAGAATATTTAAAATACGATTCGAATGATACCCCAATCTTCAAAATCGGTCAGGACGTCACAATGTAACGGACATACACAAACACCCTCCTAACAGTCGGGCAATAAGAGAGAAGGGCGGTATTTCTATGAGGTTAAAATATATTATTACAATCACACATCGTGCCACAAAATCCCATATGCAGAATAAAAGCCAGTAAGGTAAAATAATTACACTATCCATACAAGTTCCATGTCAGCTTTTTTTTTCAATAAATCGTGTAATCGCAAAAAAAAAACGTACTAAAAGTATCATGTAATTTGCGCACAACCGTGAACTGAAATTACACAATTTATTTGAATTTCGAACTCGAAAACAAGGAACCTGAATAACATGTTGCGAATGCTCACAGCGTGCAGTTTTAAAATTACGATTACCTTCGTAAAACTTGCTTGAAGTTATAAAAGGGAACACAAGTCGGTTTTTCGTGTTCTTTTACCGAAAGTGTATATTTTAAAGTGGTTTTGGCGAGTCGATAGAACGAATAAGGTGAGGGAGATGAGGATATTTTATGATACAAAACACAAACGGATTGGGCACTGGATGAGTGGACGCACAAGACAAATAAAAATCAGCCAGATTGGTGACACACTAAAAGAGGAAATTTTAAGTTTAAAGAACGAGCATACTTCGAAGTATGGATATGCGAGAAGCAAAATTAGTATGTCAGGACTGATAAATATTCCTGTGTCGTGGTTATCGATTAGTTAATTTTGAGTATATAATTTCGTTCAACAGTTGACTGTGAGTCCAGAGGAATTGAAAGTGTCAAAATGCGAGATGCCTCGCGAGTGGAGCATACAGGTGGCCGCCGCAGTGATGCTACTGGTCCTGCTCGTCTACTGCAAATATTACATTTCCCACCCGACCTCATCCAACTGGTACAAGTTACTGTGCGTATCGTTCATATTATAGCTCAAGTACTTTATTTTGAAATACCGGCTATTTTATTTCTAAATAATGTGTTTGTTTACGTATTGGGTCGGTTCATGTCGTATTGGCGGATCGGGGCGGGGGGAGTGAGTGCTTTTCCACTGATTCTGAGCTATGTAGCGAAGCAAGTAAGATGTGCTATAAAGATGTGTAGCTCGCGATATACGATGCATCGACAGTAGGGAAGACACTGCTTTACACATAGGTATACCACCCGCGACCATCCATAGCAAGCATGCACAGCACACATCCATAGCAAGCATGCATAGCACACATGCATAGCACACATCCATAGCAAGCATGCATAGCACACATCCATAGCAAGCATCCATAGCACACATACATAGCACACATACATAGCAAGCATGCATAGCACACATGCATAGCACGCATCAATAGCACGTATCCTTCCATATAAAAAATATAGTTTAGTTGAAACCATTTCCACCCGTGCTATGCTATCAAACGCATCTATAGTACCGTACCATAGCATATCACTGGTGGAAAAGCACCTTTAGACCCCCGCCCCCCTCCAAATCTGAATCTTAAACTTATTTTCTAATTATTTTTTCAGCCAGTATTACACTACCTCGTTGTGCATTAAACTACATAAAATGTGTGCTTAAGTCTCCCCCCCCCCAATTATCAAACATCTGGATGTATTAGAACATCATGTTTATCCACTTCTGCTATTAACTC
>DWTW01001717.1:0-12125 GCA_018246275.1 Papilio slateri
CTACAACCTTGCTAGCACATTCTTTTTTGTATTTTATCATGATACAAAGTTTAATTATTGTTTTGTTTTTTCCATTTAAAATATCAAAATTCCCTTATTATACAAAGCCCTTATGGCCGCCATTATGTTCGGAATACAAAAAAATCCTCAAGTTAACTGAGCATCCAGACCGTGGCTGCTTCCCATTCTGAACTAACCAAACTTACCTTACATCAGCTTGATAAAACGCACGTACCGACAGACAATAGATTCGCGATTACTAACATGTAGAGCGTAAAAATAATTACTTCGTATATCTAAAGTAAAAAAAAACAACTGAAAAGCGAACCAGCGCTGACGTTAAACAGTAACCGTAGGTATTATCACAAGATCGTCATGAAAAAAAAAAACGCAAAGCCGGAACACAAAAAAGGTTCGCAATAATAGAAACAAAACCGCGCCGCGAAAGTTTCCCTATAGAGGCACATTTTACTCGCATTATCTAGTGCAAATTGTGCATCTGTGCGAACAATTCCTAGACCTATTTGCGCATCGGGAAGACACGCTTTTAATATCCGAGGAACGATGGAGACAATCCTCTTAATCAGGGTACAGACAATGTGCAAAACGGGGCCACGCACATATGGGAATGATTAGCCGCTTTGTTGGCGAGTGTACCGCCGAGCACTTTTGTTACCAGCTGTACCGCCCGGCCAACTTTAGCTCGTGCGGATTGTGACGTTGCGCTCGTAATTGCTTGCCTTTATTAAAAATGTTATTGTAAGAAAACTATTCGCTGGCTCGTGTGCAGATATACATTGTTCGACGCTCGTACCTTATGGATGCGAAGCGCGTTTCGATGCATTAAAACCTTTTTCGTTATTGGGATAAAAACTAATCCGTGGTTTAAGCACTTTAAAAACGAATTCGCCTCGGAGCAGCGCGAAACAAACGCGAAATTATTTCGAAAATAGAACAAACGAAAAGCACGCCACAAAACCGCCCCGCTTCGCTCAAAAGATCCGTTTAAAAGACAAGCGAAAAAAAGAGCTCGCGAAATCTTCGCCCACACGTCGCGAAACGCCACAGCGAGGCGGAGGACATATCAAAGTCGGCAACGCGATGCCCGAGCTCATCCGGACCTAGACTAATTAAAAATAAATCGCGTAAAAGACAAAGACTTGACTGACGCGAGACTTCGTTTTATTGCGGGGGAAAAATCATTTCGTTACCATCAGGAAAGAAAGAGCCGGGTAAAAAACACAATAAAGAAACAATGTAAACAAGTTAGGGGTGTACTTGAGTGGCTCATTACGGTGCAGATGCGGCCGTATTAGCCGGCTGGCTCGTTTGAGCCCGTTGGTTCAGCCACGGATGGCTTGTGCCGCGAGGCCCATCTCTGCGAACTGCGTGCACTGCTTTGTTTAACCTATTTCGGCTTAGAATTACTCTTTCACGTGATGAATACGACTTTATTAATTAAATATAATGACTGCTTCAAGAATTGCAGATTCCGTTTTGATTTAATTTTCCAAGCCGCGGTACTTAAGCCGGCGAGGATTGCTGACGTCAAAGATACGAACTTTTAATATTTAACCTTGATGTTGTTTTATACATATATCACTTAATAAATAAATTGAAATTATTTGTACATTTAAAAATTATATAAGTCACTTTACCCATCATTTTCATGTCAACATTTCGTTTGGTCCTAGAGGTAAAGCTAAGTCAACTGTCGCTAAGTCAGCTTCTTGAAAATAGAATGTGTCAAAGTAAATAGCTTTATTTGGAAATTGTGACGAGCAAGACTGATAAATTTCAGACTAAAAAGTCCCGTATGCCTTTGTGCTACCTACATTTTTAATTGACAGGTGGTTAAATGTTTAAGAACAGTACATCGAAAAAAGAGACAAAGATAATGAAATGCCATTTTTATCGAAACGGTTATCTAATTTTGTATATTTATTAGCAATTCACATATTAACAAAACGAAAATAAATATACGTTTAAACATAAAAAACCTATCGATGAATAAAAATGTGAACGATGCTCGAAAAAAACACAGTATTAAAAATCAATGTTATAACAAAATATTCATAGACAATACGGATCACATATGTAACAATGACAGTTGCAAGTAAAGAAAAAAAAAGTTAGGCAAAGGACACGCCATCGGTACAGCCATCCACTTGTTTGTTCAAGGTAACGAATGGTATCGATACTTTTTTTTTCGAATCCATATTAGCGGCAAAACGAGCACTCGAATTTAGACACTCGATGCACTTTTGAGGCATGTTTCGGGATTGTTCATTCCATTCCATTTTTCCTCCTTTTGTTTCCAATTTGACGACGCTTCGCGACGTGTGTACTGTGCCTGTTTTTGTTTTGTCTGAGTGGTGCAGCGATTGCATTTATTGTGTGATACCAACCTTATTTAGCCTTTTACTATTTTTGATAAAAAAAAAAAACAAAGCAACCGCCATAATATTTTTGGTGAACTACGCTGACTATTTAGGGAACTGACTGGTACAGAAATTGAATGTAAGTTAACGCCGTAACAAAACTTGACGGGTTTTGTTTTAGTGTTTTTTTCATATTATATTATATAAAATTGCTTTTTTGACGTTGCTTTATATATTTATCATGATTATCTTAAATGAGGTTAATCATTAAAGTATTATAAAAAAATCATGAATCAATTGCCCGCGGCTTCGCACGCGTTTTTTTCTTTTTATTTTCCTCGCTGGAAATTTCCATAAAATTATATGAGAAATGTGTGAAAAAGTTGTTATTGTCAAAACATTATAACTTGTTATAACATTACCGTAAAATTATGCTTATAGTTTTTTTCCTATCCCTCGGGAACAGTTTCTTTTGGTTACCATTAGGCTTCACGCTATTTTCTACGTCCTTTTATTTGCGTAATCACGTTGTCTTGCTATATACCAATTTTTATAAAGATAGGTTAAGTCGTTCTTAAGTTATAACGGGCCATACATACAAACAGAGAGGCATACAGTTATTTTATATAGTCTATCATTTGCACAATCACGTGTTTTTGCTATATAAAAAAATCATTAAAATCGTCCAAGCATTTCTTAAGTTATAACGGACGATACAGACAAACTAACAGGCATACAGACATTTTATGTTTTAGATTAGTGACATATGTACTAAACAAAGGCGATATAAGGAGTACCCTTAACCTAGGAGTATGTTTGCGTAGATATATATTTATCATTTAATAGTGGTAGAGCCCGCAACAACAACATCTGTTAGGCACGAATCACGAATAGGCCGGCTCGACCGGAGAAATACCATGACCTCAAAGAAGACAAGCGTAAAGTAGAAGTATGCTTCTGCATTTTGTCCGATGAGTGAGATGCCGGAGGCCTAATTTCAATCCTACCCTTTCCCATCTTTTCCTGTTAAGAATAGGGTGTGGAAGTCTTATTCTTATTAGAAAAGGATGAGGAAGGCGAAGAGGATTGGAGGGGAATGGATGAACAAGAAAAGGAAATCTTCTTTTTCTTGTCTATTCCCTCATCAGTCCATTAAAGTAGGCAACGCATTTGCGAGTTATTTGCTTGTTGCGGATGCCTATGCGTAGCCGTCACTTAACATCAAGCGACCCGCTTGCTCGCTTGCCATCTTCCTCCATAAAAAAAAAAACATCCACGCATACATACTGGTCAGTTACGGGTCTTGCTTCTTCTACATCCGTACGGATGATGAAGAGAGGTGTGACCAGGATCGCGCCAAATGGAAGCCCTCCTGCCCCTCTGGTTTACGGGCGTGAGTGCTTATATCATGAATTAAATATTAAAATATGAACATGAATCAAAGTTTCCTCTCAAATAACTGAAACAATCTGACACTGTTTGTATTGTTAAAACCGCAAATAAATCATACCATATCGCGAATCGATCATAATACAAGATCGCAGCTACAGATAGGCGTAAGTGTTGAGCGGATAGCGGAAGCGGGCGTGCTTACGGAAACGAGCGACACAATACTACGTCCCGTTTCCGGCTTCTAAGTCACGCACCGAGGCGCCCCGTGCTTTATGCTTGCTGTACTTAATTTTAA
Organism: Papilio slateri; assembly: GCA_018246275.1. Taxonomy (NCBI): domain Eukaryota; kingdom Metazoa; phylum Arthropoda; class Insecta; order Lepidoptera; family Papilionidae; genus Papilio; species Papilio slateri. The sequence continues at coordinate 4,069 of DWTW01001717.1, forward strand.
TGATTTATTAGCTTGTAAGTGTTATAAAATACTGCTTTCATAATATTTTCTTTAATGGAGTAAACATATTGTACGTTATTTTGTTTTCATCTTACACAAGCATAAATTTCTACTTTTTCATGCCTCTTAAGGGAATATAAGAACTGCAGTGAGGCCTAAAAAGACTGAAAAACCGGAACCGGATATTCCTAAATGACTTTTCAAAACTTTGCCAAAACTGGGTTTAGAGAACTAAAATTGTCTCTTATTTCACCATATGAGCATTATTGTTTATGAGAGAATATATTTTATAATTAATATGTATTATTGTACAAATAGAACATAATTAACTTGACAAAGCTGAGTAGGATGCATGTAAACCGAGCCTAAATGCTTTATTTCCCGTTGTTACGGTCAGGTGTAATAATTACATTAGTCATCGCGGCGATGTACCGATTTGTATTGCGCCGGTAAAGGGGTGATTCGTGTACGAATTATACATTGCCCGCGTCACACTAGCCGTAGGAAGCACAATTAAGTAGTGACATTTTTAGTTTATAAGTTCAACCCAATCTTATTTAGTATTTCTATTACATCGCCCAAATACTTTACATCTTTAAAAAACTCCAATACTTGTTATTTGCATAGTTAATGACTGTCTTTCTTAGATACGAGAAAATTATTCTATTTGTCACGTTACGGGCCTTATAAGCTAGGGTAAAAGCAAAGTGAAATTAGTTCATATCTCTCGCTACATTAAGTGTCTTAAAATACCTAAGAGTCCCTCCATAAGACCAAAGGAGTCCATTGCTTGACAAACTTCTGTGCGCAAGCGCACCTTTTATGTACCTTAGAGATGGCAATAGGTGTAGCCCTATAGCCTCTGCAGTATAGTTAGCTATTAGTCGTTTAAACATCTCAGGGATGACAAGTGGACCTATTTCAGAATAAAAATTGAGATGACTCCGTGGATTGAGAGGTTATATACAGATACGTGTACGTAGAGTAATTAATGTAACAAAAGGTTTATTCAATAGCAATATTATTACAAACAAACAAGAGCACAATGACAATGAGACCCCTAGAGCACTTGACGAATGCGCATTAAAACACGCTACCATTGAATCCGCAAAGGAAACAACAAGTGCGCCACTTGTGCGAGTTTCTTCGCATACATCCGCGACATAGCCGTGCTCGCGCTCGGTTCCGTCATGTGATAGCGTAATTATATGTTTTCCGCTCATCTCTTTTGTGAGCTACTTGTGTACCTACCGCTTCCTGTCTTGTGTGCGCGCGCGTGCGGTGCAAGTTGTAAGCGATTCAACCGTAACGATAATTTAATATCAAGACTAAATATATACTTACAGCTTCTTACTTTAAGTCCCTATATATACGTAAGTTTTAAGACCCAATGATTCAACATCCGTAAAAAACAATCAAATATCCTCTCTTTCTAATTTCTAAATTCCTGAGGGTCAAGGCCTCCCTTCGTAATCATGCTTTTTGATTGGACAATTTAAATTTTACATATAGAATATTACATTTGTTACATTTATACTTAACTGTCTAATAATAATATATCTTTTACTATCTTCATCCATTTTGTTGGAATTTCTGCGCTATGCGTGGCATTGTGTTTTTTTTTTATTATATTGATAAATAAATAAATAAACACATAAGTAAACTCTCACGATCATATAACTTTTATTGGGTAAGATCTAGGATATTTTTAGTAGTCTGAAGCAACTATTCATCAGAGCTTATTTAAATCAAATAAAAAGTGACGAGACATTCACTGTAAATTGATAATGTGTGACTAATATTCAAGTAGAATCGTCTAGTATTGCATATTCTAACAAGATTTATTAGTCATGTCGCTCTCGCTTATGACTCCGCTCTTAGCTTATGTTCAGACCGCGTCGTATTGAATGTATGCAGTTTAATTGAAAGGGGCACCGTGATTTATGTTATTTTATTGGTGACTGACGGTCGCGCGCGCCAACTATAGTACCACTTACTTTCTCTGTGTAACTTACATCGATAAGTAAGGACAAGATACTTTTAATCTATTTTTATTTAATTGTATACTATAATATTATATTGAAATACTCAATAATAACAGTAATCGCTATGGCTAATGTAAATTGAATAGACAAGAGAAGAAGGAATTTATTTTTTTAATTAGAATATTTAAAGATCATATATACGTACTTTTTAATACTTTTTATATATTAGTTGCATTTGTATGTGTTATTTGTTGATTTAGGTGAGTTATGCCGGAGTAAATACAGACAAATTGATAACCTCCTCCTTTTAGAAGTCGGTTAATAAATTACACTTGGGTTTGTAAATTTAACATTTAACATTACAAAATGTATTGTTTAATTATCTTTACTGTTGCCTTATTATATTTTTTTATCAAATTTTCTAATGCTTTTAGTCACATATTTTTTTATCGTAGAAGATGGCAAACGAGCAAGCGGTTCACCTGATATTAAGTGACCGCTACTCACAGACATCCGCAACAAGCAAATGAGTTGCAGATGCGTTGCTTACCTTTAATAGAGAGAAGAGGAAGAGATAAATAGAAAAAAGGATAATATCTTTTCCTATCCATCTTTCCCGTGAAATCCTCTTCTCCTTCCCATCCTTATTAGAAAAGGGTGGGAAGGGGAAGAGGATTTGAATTAAACCTTGCATTATTCTTAATTAAAGTATTACTAATAATATATTATGGATGATAAATGTCAGAAATATTGTAGTATCCTAGACAAGATAATAATAAAATAGCATCTGCAATTTATTCATATGTAACATTTAAATTGTCCCATTAAAAAGCCTTCAAGTGATGATTACGGGTAACACCAAATGTCATGGGTTTCTCGGTTTCGACCCTTAAGACTCAGCAAACATATGGCGAACTATGGGAACCGAGCGGGAAATTTGCTCCCCATGTGATTTACTTTGACCAGATGTGAACCTTATTTCTTGGTGATAGAAACCAAATTAAATATTTTCGTGTATTTTGTTTGAGCGTAACCACTTTGTTTGGATCCACGAAACGATATTGCTTTATAACTCGTAGAGGTTATGTTAGAATTTGGTAACATCACCAGAATATCCGATTTACGGTTTTATTTGTATAGCATTTTAATTCATATTCTGTGCACACAAGGGTTGTTGTCGGATAGCAAACAAATAAAACAGGGTCGTGTGCGATTTACTATGCCATCGATTAGAGCGTGCAAATCGTGGCATACTGGCATAATTGTGTGAAAGTTTGAAGCTAGGGTGATAACCAATTAAAGAGCATCTAAACTTTATAGCGATTTAATAATTGGACAAACGTTTGAACAATGCGCAAACATTTTTTGATTTTTAATTTACCTATATTAGTTTTAGTTGTATCACAAAGTACATACAATGTAATCGTTTTAATTATCGTTTGATTAATTAAAACTAAGTGTACAACACATAAATATTAAATCTGTGCCAAGAATGATGCCAAATTAATAATACTGATACCATATGTGGAAGATCAATGGAAGAATCTTAAGATGACCTACTTCATTTCGCACCTTTCGCTGAGGGTAGCACCCTTTGTTAAGAAGAGCACCTTGCGACACGTGGTTCTTAGACCCGCATGCCTCGATTTTTTGCTATTCGCCATTCTCGATTAAGCATCAATATAAGAAATCGGATGAATTAATAGATACCATACACGGCAATCTATTTATTATAGACTAGCAAACCGTACCAGCTTCGCTCGGGTAGATAGACTAATAAAAAAACTATAGCCTACGTTAGTCGCCGATAGAAGAACTTTTTATTGGTGAAAAATATTTTTTCTTTAGTTTAGTATATAGAAAATTATGTATACGTTTACTTCTTTATACCTTCAGTGGTAGAGACAGCAAAAGCTGTTGCCAAAATTAGCCGCTTCGGCCGTAAGTACCACGACCTCGATACTGACATGAATTAGAGGTACGCTTTTTGCTACACAAAGGCTGACAACGCCACTGTTGCTGTTCTGATTGTTTCGCATGTCGATGAACCTCCTCTAAAAACACACACAAGCACTCATAAAATACTTGTAATTAGCATGTAAGAACGCATGTTTTTAATTTTATCAATAAAGTATGTTCACATGAAATCAAATTTATTGATTATTTTTATTCTTGGCTAGCAACGCGCCCCAGCTTAAAAGAATTTTACAATCCGTTCAGTAATTTTGGACTTTATCCTGAACAAACAAACAATAATATCTTTTCTCTTCATAATATTGATATAGATGGCATTTAATTCGATTGAAAAAGCAAAAAAAATATATAATATAAAAGAGTGGAACGAGGTAAAACTATAACGCCTTTTCAGCAGAGTGTTATATTTCAACTTGTATCACCATTTTCCTGTCTCTTTTCCACTTATATTATATGTAGTCTGTACAGTATGACTGTAGTCCATATTGTATAGGTTTTGGCTACAATTTTTACAGCCGGCCGCCTGCCTGAAGCCAACCCTCCTCGGGCATAATTAGTGGTACTTTGTATTTTACAGTGTGATCAAAGCCAATTTCGTTGCCGAAATAGTCAAATGACGCAGCGACCGTCTTTGGGGGGGACATCATCGCTTCTCATCGCTCACCGTTGCTCGTCGTAACTCTTTGAAATACAGTAATAATAAATATAGTTAAAACGTGCTATAGTTGTCAAAAGGTAACTACAATTTCTTCACCGTATAATTACAGCCACGTACTAATGTAGTCAGAAGTCGAATTTTACTTGTTTAATCCTAACTCCGTCTTATTTGGTATTATTTAAATCCGAGGTGTCTGGTTGATGAATAGGTGTAATTTTCGTCTAATTGAAAAATTAAATCGCCCAAAAAATATCTTTAGCTAGTGTGTACTATGTTTCACTATTTTTTTATAGAAATATCGATTGTCGAAGTACTCGCGTTGAATTAAAATGTGTGTTACGTATATGGCCGGCTCGATTCATCGATTATGACGAGCAATAATAGAGGAGAAAGGGGTCGGGTGCACCTTTGCGTCTATTCCGGGACGAAATGTCGCGTGGCCGGCGCACGGCCATTGTTCAGACCAATACGACTAGTGAGCGCGTGATCTTACCAGCTTGTGCCATAACAAATATATTGAACTCTTCACTGACGCCATTATCATTCAATCGTGTCTTAAATTGGTTAAATTTTCATTATGCCCATATGCTACGTTACTGACCACAGTATATTTCTTGTTAATCCTTAATAACCAAAGAGAACAGGACAACAATGCTCTGTTCATAGTATAGCTGGTTATCAAATGTCTAGTAGGATTATTTAGTATGAATTATGTTTGAGAATTTATACTGACCTGACTGTCACCTATCGCTTGTGGGAGAGGTACTTAAGGAAGAAAGAAGAAAGGAAATTCTCGGATTTACCCGCATGATAACTGCAACTAATTTAGGTAGAGGTGTCTATCATCATCATTATGTCATCATGTCATCATATATCATGCAAAACGATGTTGTTGTTATTAAACAAATTTTACGGATTTTGTCGCGTTTATTTCAAGTTTTTGTTACCGACGTTTCGAGTATTGTAAATTAGTATTCACGTGAATATAAGAAATCAAAACGATGGTAATTTAAGATGTGGCCAGCGAGTGAGTTATGTGCTTATATTTTTATATTTTTTAAAAAACCTATAAAGCGATATAATAGGGAGATTTCTTCAAGGGATACTACTTACTGTGTGCTGTTTACGAGGTTTCACATATTAACACCGGATGTGTAAGCAGTAATGTATGCAATTTTCCGATACTTACAATAACATTAAGTATGAATAATGGCAAGATGCTCCAAATAGCGGACAATGTTTGCGGTGCGAAGGCTGCGAAACGCATCTGCGTGCGCGCGCGCTGCCATCGCCAAAAGATGTTTCGCGTATGATGAATGATCTTGATCTGATCTTTTTTTTTTTTAATTTTGAAATCATATTATGTTTCGTCAGTTCTTTTTGAAATGAAAGATAATTAAAAATAAACGATAAAGGTAGACGGGCACACGGTGACTTCGTGGCGCTTTACGACTTCTTTGAAAATTTAGTATTATGCCAAGTGGTGCCGCTTATACCAGTGTCATTTTTAAGAGTTTCTATTTAATAGCTGCTTATATTTATAAAATAAATTGCTTAGACAAATATCGATTGGTTTCTTTATTTACATCTAGATCACATGAAAGACTAAAGATTTTTGTGGCAAACGTTTAATAAATTTGATTGTAAAAATTATTTTGTCTATTACATTTCAAATATCACGAAAGTATTATTTTATCGTATCATCAAATTATCAATGTCGAACTATTGCACGGCCCTTCGTACCTTTAACGTTTTATTATTAGTAAGATAACAGTATAGCGAACTTTATCGATCGGCTGCCACCCCTACTGGTAGCCATCTTAGTTGGCGCGCAGCTGCGCCGGCGCAGGGTCAAAGGTGGCGAGTAAGTGAGGGGCGAAAGTGTAAGCATTGTACTCTGCCGCGGCGTCGCTGAGTGCGCTTTCTGCAGCAAAGCGAGTGCCGTATCCAATCGATACGGCCACACGAGCCTTATCGATTTTTACCACGATACTGGCCGGAAAGAAAATTAAAGACTTTTGACAGACTAAATAAAAATAAAACATTTTATTGTGACATTGACAGTTACAAATAATATATATGTATATTTTAAATATTTAATTAAAATAACAAAAGCTAGTTTCTGCACCCAAAATATCATTAATAATACTATATTTGTACGAATATTTCAACAAACTTAACTTTGCGTTAAATACCTATGATGTTCACTGAACAGAAACATGATATTTTACACTCGATAATTGAAAATAAAAACAAAAATAATAAAACACCTCAATGCGGAAGCGTCGTAATAGTTTTTTACGAAAAAACCAAACCCAAAGTCATCACCTGGCATACAAACAGGCTCGGGCGCCACGGTGTTCACTCGTGACATCCGATACGCCCACAGAGCACATTAAATCGCCGGATCAAACAGCATGTGTAGCGATACGATCTCGTAACACGTGCCTTGCGGTAGCTTAAAGACGATAAGACATCTTGAGCCAGTAGTTATAAGACCTCAAATAGCTCGTTATGAAATGTAAGACGATGAAAGTATTACATCAAAGTATTACGTCGTTCATACAATTTAAGATATTTAAGACTCTATTCTTCAATGTTCAGGATATACTTTTGAGTATAACTTTACATATTTCGTAAGGTGTAATGTGTAGTCGCTGATCGTATCGGTCAATCGATTTGCTAAATGGTTTGTTATAGGTAAATGTTTATTATAGTTTTGTTTTTGGTTTCATTTAAATACAGGAACGAATTTTAATAAATGATATTAATGGCAATATTCATATTGAAAATATAATAATAATACATCCCATATAAAGAACCACTAATGTAACTTCCAATAATCCTCGAACAATACAAAAAGTAAATACAAAACAAGTAAGAGCATTAAGTTACGTACGGCTCATTTCTGTTTAGAGGGGGGCCCTCTTAGGGACACATGCGCACGCGTCGCGCCGACAATCACAGTAATAATATCTAAAAAATAATAATAAATCCGGGTGAAGAATAAAGAAAATCACCCCCCGGCTCCCCTTTCCTTTATCTTGCAAACAGACTTCAAAATGTTAAAGATAATAGGGGTGGACCCCATGCCCCATGCGCGCACCTTTCGCGGGGGTTGTGCGCGTGCGTGCAGGGCGACGCCGCCATCGCTTCTGGCGGTTAATTTCAAATTTGGAACGCGTTCCCGAACTGTCACTTTGACACTAAATTCACAAATCTTACTAACTACACTTACTGTTTTAATTTATATATTTTTACATAATTAATGTATTCGCTTAATTTTTATATAACAATCCGTGGAGCTATAGCTTGATAAACACTCTTAAGAATATTGCGCAAACTAAGTTGTATGAAATTTGGTATAGTTAAACTTTATATGAAGGAGAAGCGGAAAAAGCTAAAATTTAAATACTAACTAAATATTAAATATTTAATAT
>DWTW01001718.1:0-12124 GCA_018246275.1 Papilio slateri
GGGTAGATTAGAGAATAAGAAATAAATCTTTTTATGACATTTTGGCATGCATTCTTGTTTTGGTAACAATCCTCCAATGCATACTTCTTTATTAAAGGCCGGCAACGCATCCGTAGTTCCTCTGGTGTTGCAGATGTCCATGGGCGACGATGATCACATTGTTGTTCACGTTGCTCGTTTGCCCCCTCCTTTTATAAAAAAAAATCCTCTATACGGTCATAGACTAGGCAACGATACGAGTACTAGAATAATCGTTAAAGGTTACAGGGAACCTAAAGATTATCTTCCTTACGAGATCCCGAAATAATTAACAATAAATTGAGACAACTATTCTTAGTTGTCTTGACAACAAGCCTTACCGTATTTCATATTTTTCGTCCATAAACATGTACACAGACTTAACCTTACTTTAAATGTATTTGTCTATTAACCTGTTATAATGTCAATCAATTCGAAAATGACATGACAAACTGACATTTAACCTAGTAAAGAAATTTACGTTAAATTAATAGAAGTAACAAAATTGATTAAATCAAAATGTCTTCGGGACCTAAATGGAAATAGTGTATTTTTTAATCGTGCTCCTGATAATATTTTACGCAATATATCTGATACATCCGTACTGGACCATTATACTTTCTGCGGCGATGATTTTTGCACTTTATACGCAGATATGTTCTATATTTTAACTGGTAAGTAGTTTGTTACTTGGTAAGCCTTAAAAAATATAAAGGACGACCTACGACGAGATGGTTTTAATAAGCAAATGGAAATAGGGGAAGCAGATAAATGATTGATTCAGACAGGATTTTGAAAGCCAAAGGGCGATTGTAACGGGGAAATCCCTACGAACAATATAATGTTATAGGAATGTACCAATAAAAGGGAACTAATTATTGCTTCGCTTTTGAGAAGACTCCTCTGAACTTTGCTGCAGTAGACAGCAATAAATTAAAAAATAACGTAAAGTATCAGAATATGTATACATATGTATTACTTAGAAGCGATCTGATGTGATCATTTTATCTCACTAGCCCGTCACTCACATGGTTAGACAGTGATTTCTATTTTGGTAGACCTCAGTTTGTTCCAATAGGATTAAAAAAAGTTTGAGCTTTAATTTTTTTTATTTATTATCGTTTTAAATATCTCATAATGAACTTTCCATGTACTATTTACTACCAATGTAACATGTTTAGATAAGGTATTAGATAATGCATGAAGGTAAAATAATTATAATATATGAAGGTTAAAAATCCACCACTTCGGTAAAATACAGTTGTAACTATTCGCGCTACACGCACATAAACACATGTAAAAGTATTTGTAAAGGATAGAAGTGTGTGTAGTATTGTTTTACTACGCACACTACGGTAAGTGTTGACACAACTGTTTAGTTTACTGTCGTCTCAAAGCGCACACAACGCATTGAGACGTTGTCCGAAAATGTATCGAGAATTGAGGCGATATTAAATTAATTTTGTGTCTTTGGGATGTGTAAATTTTTGTTTAGTGACAATGGTGAACTCTATTTTTTTTCTAATTTTTCTGCTTCTGTCCGTGGGAATACAGCTTAGTGTCGGATATTTTCCGCAAAAGGTAATTAATTCGCTATATATTTGGTAAATAAGCCTTCATATTTTTGTTTTTGTTTCTTAGGCTTTCTTATTTAGCTATGATATTATTTAGTCTGTTTCTAATTAAGGTTTAAATGTTTTATATATTATTATTTGTAACATATAAATTTTTCATAATATATCGTAACAAATTTAATGGGATTAAAGCAATATCTGAAGAGTCGTTTTTTTACTACTTTTTTAATTTCTACTTTTAGAAATATACATAATTATAAAAAAACGTAAAAATATAACGTAACGCAAGTACAGTGAGTAATGGGATACGACTGGCAATCTAGCAGGTGAGGTTTGTTCTCCAGACCACTACTTCCTAAGGCTATATTTTTGTGTAAAAAATAGTTAAGAACCCTTTTTAGAATTTTTTTTCTAGAATACGTAATAAAAAAAGTGGGAAAAGGGCGGGAAGGAAAAATATGCGAATTCGACGTAAGAAAAATAAATAAACAAGCACGTGCGGCCATACCCCAATTTAATAGGCAGAAATTACGGCTTTCCATTTGGCACGGTCCTGGCATACCTCGCTTCTTCTACATCCATATATCTACACATATGCTAGTCGATTACAGATATATGTAGCCAGCTTGTTGAGTTATGTAAATTTCCTGTTGTAGATGTCCCGAATGATGGGTAACCTTCTTATTCCAAGAAAAATATTCTAGCAAATATAAAGGTTACTTGAATACTACTACTGAAGAAGTAATTTTTTTTAACCCTAGCTTAACTTACGATAGTTTTAAATTGAATTGAATATCCAAGACAGTGGTGGTCAGGTGTCAAACTTTAGTTAATCAGTATGTTATTGTATCTACTCCTATTGTCATAAAGTAAGTTTAATGCCACAAAAATAAATTAATACCTTATCAATGTGGTTAAAATGATAAAACCGTTATAACTGTAGTTTAAATAGAACCGTTGGTAATTATTATTGCTTAACAAAAAAAGTTTATCTAATAACGTTACAATTATATGTTAATTACCTATGGAACAAGTTATCCAAATATATACATCACACATACATTGATACACACGTACCTACAAATTGAACGACACGGCGGTTGAAACCTCCAGGTACATAGTATGGGTACTGAGAGATTACTGATACAAGCTGTAGCCGCGGTTTCACGCGCCGCGCCGTTTAATTTAAACGAAATCAGATTATTTGTAAAGAATTAGATTACTCCGGAATAGACAATATTCTTAGAAATTTTGCTGCGGTATTAGTTGGGCTAAAAAAGGCTATTCTATTATATAATTGTCAGTATCGCTATTTCACCCTTCTCGCTTAGCGTTCTTTTCCTTTTTGCTTGGCTCCTAGCTGTCGTAGCGTGATGATAAATAGCCATATCTTCCATAGTAATTGGGCTATCGGATGAAAAAAGAATTTTTAAAATCCGTAGTTGGTAGTTTTTGGGATTACCGCGTTCAAACAAATAAACTGTTCAGCTTTAATATATTAGTATAAATTATATGTTTGCCTGCCTACTATTATACGCGCCGATATAAATATTACTCGTATGTCATTAATCCTTTCCATTATTTTTTCTTTTCATCCTTTTCATTGGAGCATATATAAAAGGATATAATGTTAAAAAAATATACAAAACGAAATCAAGTAAATACTTCTAATGAACTTGCCCCCTTTACTTATGATATTAGAGATTATAAGTAAAGGGGTTGATTTGTTTATTATAGGATCTCAGAGAGGATTAGGTCGGGGGTAGGACAGTAGGATAGTCGATTATGAACCCACCTCCGTGACCGACTTTATTTTTGTCTTACATATATTTACAAGGGCAATATCTCTTTCTAAATACTTTTACTATAAAACTACGAGTCCTCGCCGTGTTTATTAATTCGGGCCATCTATTTACGTGTGCAAGCGTGCACCAAAATATTTAAAAACTCCGCGCGGAAGCGACCTAAACAATCCGCTAATACAATGACATCAACAAGTTACCGTCACACTACTGAGACCTATCGGTCGTGCATTATTCCTTATAGTAGAAACGAAATGAAGCATGGTTTTAGAATGGCCTTTTGTTTTATTTCTATTATATAGGGACAGGCACTAAACAAGTCTGGTCACATGATGCAACATGTTCACCGGCTACCCATATTCATTCGCAACAGTTAGAAAAGTTGCAGATGGGTCAATTTTTTTGTCGTCAATATATGCAATTTATATTCGGACTAGGCATATTTGAAAAATCGTTGTCGAAATCAAATTGTGATGTTTTGCTTTCGTTACTACATTAAAGTTTTGAGTTAGAATGGAAGATAAATTATATAGGCTATGTTCGTAGGTTGAACACGTATAAAAATTATATCTTAAAAGAATGTTCTTCAAAGAAGAAAATAAGTTTGTTGCGCTTAACATGATAAGTCAAATTGTCAATGATTTGTTCACAATATTTTGCAGTTTGCTGCTTTTGCTTGTCTAGGCCTAGCTAACGAGATTCGCAATCGATCCGTGACGTATGGTTTCTCCAAAATTTTTGGTGTATACGCTAAGATAGTTTAATTGTTGAAATATGTAAAGTACCAGTACTGAGATTAGGAGGTTTTATTCTAAATTTATCAATACGTAGCTTACCATCGCTAGTTGCAATAAGAATTAGTACTAGAGGTAGTATGAAAAAGTTGGATTCATGGCAGCAGTGATTGGTTGATTTTGTATAGAAGCAACAGATCAGCGAATACTGTAAATAATTATTCACAGCACGTTACAGCAATTTAACGCCACCTGAACGGCCTCCGCATTGTATTGTCACAATGTATTTCACGCCTTTTCAAAAGAATACACGACCAGCCAAGTCAAATTACATTTAAGTTGACATTTACCAAAAATGTTTAAAAGAATACTAGAATTATTTAATAGTTAACAAAATTTTATATAATGTCAACTTAAGCCTCAATTATAGATAATCAAACATCCAATTCTTACCACCAAATCAAATATACATTTTTTTTTAAAACAATATTTTGTTAAAGATGCCAAAAAGGCAACGTAACTGATGTTGCTTCAATACGCCTCATGTTATTTCGTTTTGTTTTGGCATATTGTTAAACTATTTCAATATCGAATCAAACCGCTGCATTACAACTTACCGGGACCTATATCGTGTTCCATTCCATACAATATTCATGCGTAAACTTAATGTTGTCTCAAGTGAACATTAAAAATGGACCAGTCTTCTCTTAGGCAAGGCCGCATCGATAAGTTGACCAGTGAAAGTTGTCCTGCCGCCGCGGCCAGTGTGCAGTGTGCACTGCATACTTGTTACTCATGTATGTTTTAATAGTTTTATTAAAAATAACTCGAATCTTGAAATGTATTTATTTATTGATATGAATAAAATAAAAAAAATGTCAACTCAATTTGTTACAATCTCTGAACAAAGGATTTTATAAGTTTTTTTTCTTTCTGAAAGAAGCAAGCGAGCAAGCGGTTCACCATATTAATTGAATATCCGTTGCCAAACTTAACGATAAACAGAAAAAAGATGTTTCTTTTCTATTTACTTTTCCTATTCATCCTCTCCCCCGTCAAACCCTTTTCCTCTTCCTATCCTTTCCCTATTAGAAATGGATAGGAAAGGGAAGAGGACTAAAATAAAACTTTCGATATGAGTGATATTTCTCCGGTCGAGCCCTCCCATTCGTTGTTGCAGGCTCTACCACTGTTTAAAGAGGTAGAGTCTGCTAATAAGTTATAAAGAGTGAAATTAAGTAAAAAAAGGTATTTTTTGGTTCACATAAGTAGGTATAATAGGTATAACATTATACCTGTACAGTCCCGCAGCATGTATACCTGGAAATCAGGTAATACCTACCACACGGTACAGGTATAAGGTAAGGCAGTAGAGCCTATTTAGAAAATTTTGTTTCAACTTATAAACAACTCACTATCAGAAGGGCCTATAAAAAGCTCGATAAAAAGAAATAAAGCTTAAGACACGTTGTAAGTATAAAATATGTACTCAGTTATTAAATCTAAGTGGCCCTCCACCTGAAGTGGCTATCAGTGTATAAAGAGTAAAATTATTTCGAAAAAAGAAGTTGCCCGCGACTTCGCAAGCATAGTTGCGCGTGCAAGCCTAACAAATGAAGAAACAAAATCTTCAGAGTTAATTTATATAATCAATATTAATTTATAAGATGTAATTGTTATATGATCGCACAATTGCACTCCGTTACGTATTTCAGCATCTGTTGACAGTGTACTACGAGAGCAAGTGTCCGGACAGCAAGAAGTTCGTGCTGGAGCAGCTGCAGCCGGCGATCGAGTTGCTGCATAAATACGTCAAGCTGAGGTTAATTCCATTCGGGAAGTCTAAGGTAAGATGCAGTTTTCTTTTCCTACTTTTTAATGCTAGACATGCTATAAACATTTTAATAATGGTTCACATATTTTTCTTTTCAATAATAATCTAGTTTTGCCCGACTGACAGGTGGATATTTTTTTCTATATGTATGCCCGTTCCATTGTAACCTATAGTCTAAACGGCTTGACCGATTTTGAAGAGTGAGCTGTCTTTCGATTAGTGTTCTACGGAGGGTGCAATCAGTCGGGTTTTTTTTTTAAATTAACAATTGCTTGTTAATTACTTTGTATCGAACTATTAAAGATTCTTAAGAGATTCGAATGATGATTTTATTTTAATCAGTCAAAGCTTTTGCTTACATCCCAAGCTAAATGTCTTATAATAAAACTACGCAACACGTATCCCTAAGATGAAACGAATTTGGTTGTCATATTTTTCCAGAGTATAAATTACGGCGACAATGGATTCGAATGCCAGCACGGGCCCGAGGAGTGCCAAGGAAACATCGTACAGGAGTGCGCGCTGCGCTACATGCGCGCCTACAGCGACGTGCAGCGCGTCACTTACGTTGTTTGCGAGATGGCCTCAGAGTCCGGAGCTCGTGGCAGTTTAGCTGTAAGTACTACAAAAACTGTGAGAAAGATTCTATGTGTATAAAAAATTTAATTATCACACGCAGATTAAAAGTAACTTGTTGCCAATGACTTTAGCCACGTTTTAACGAATAATTTTGATTTTCTATGCCTAAATATTTCATCTTTGTTACTTTCTTAGTATTCCGAAGAATTAACGTATAAACCGGTAGTCAGAACTTCTTTGTTAACGCTACTTCGTTCGAGAACTGCTTCTGAAGTTCAAGGATCCATTCCATTCTGATTGCGCGCGGATAATGCACAATTGTAGTTTATAATCATTGCTTGATATTATGTTGCAGTGCGTTGAACACGCCGGGCTGCCTGTGAGCGCGGTGGAGGGCTGTGTCCTGACAGGAGAAGGCATCGCGCTGCAGCTAGACTCTGAGTACCATACCGACAGACTGAAGCCCAAGTTCATACCGACGGTCACTATTAATGGGGTAATATACTATTTTATTAAGATTAAGCATAGGTATTGCGAGGAGCTTTGAGTTAGCTATATATAAGTTAGCTAATATTTTATCCATTGCTAAGAACAGTGCCATCTTTCTAAGATAATATTCATAGGGGAATAGACTTCCTCGCACTGCGAGAGAGCGTCGCGTCGGAACCTTATACCCTTGGGAATATAGATTTTTGTCGTTTTAATATTTTAAGCTTGATTACAAATATCTGAGGCGCCAATAGTATAACTTTACAATACGGGCTGCGAGACTTCAGGCCGTGGGCGTAGGTTCAAAGTCGACTATTGTCATGTACCTTTTTTAACTCTAAGTTGGTACGGCTAAAAGAATGTTAGTAAAAATTCTTTATCTAAAAATCTATCTTTATCTAAAATATCTAAATTATTTATCTAAAAATCAGATCAAAGGCAGAGAATACCGATATCACTTTTTGTCTATCGCTTTTCTCAAATCTTTTATTAATAAGGACTTGTAACGATGGTAATTAAAAAAAAACGTGTGGATAACTCATATATACTTTTGATTCTACTATGAATGATGTTTTACTTGCAGGTATTTAGTCAAGAACTTCAAGACTCAGCCATGACGGATCTGATAGGCACACTATGCGCGCTCCTCCGGGAGGCACCGCCGTGCGCGCGATACTACAACAACCGCGCCTGGGAATATATCTTCGATAAATCTAACTGAAATATACTCCTTGTACTTTTTCATCAAGTGTTTTATAAGCCCAAGAATTTTACTCAATACCGAGCCGCTATTTATTTTGTTAATTTTATGAATCAATAATTCTATTTCTTTTATGAAATAATCGAAACAAATTATGAATATTATCTGTGCTTATAAAATTTTACTGGCAATCTAGTGCGTGCCATTATTCAATCACTCGCCGAGATCGGATGAGATGGTGCCAAGTCACTGGAAAGACTTGTGATCCACGAATGCCCATTAAGCTTAAGGGACCCATTAAGATTAACAAGTCGGTCGTAAGATCTGCCGTGTTGTATGGATTTAAGTAAGCTACGAAGGGTTTACAAAGGATATTGCATGTGGCCGAAATGTGAATGTTAAGATGGATATGTGGTGTGACGAGAATAGATAAAAGTTGCATTTAGCGCGGTGCTATGGGCACATGCCCGCTACATTTGCGGAGAGATGAAAGGAACATATAACAAAGAAAGTAATGCGAATGAGCAGCATTATGCATTATTATACTGCAATTAAAATAGACATCTCTATTATGTCTTTTAATTCATCATTAGACAAACGTAAAAAAATAATTCATTAATTTATTTCGTGGCCTGACCTCATCACATTAAAATATCATTTTCTTCATTTTGTTCTACTATCTTTTATTAACAACTACAGTTATATGTTATATAAAAAAAGCAGATTCAGGACGGGGAATTTTCTGTGATCCAGTGGAAGTAGTGCGCGATGTTGGTGTACACACTGGGAACACCTTCGCTGCCGCAGTTTTCAGAGCCGAAGGACACGATGCCGATCTAGAATTTATTAAAATATATTTTTGACTTAACGATTGTTACGACTTAGTAATTAATTATTGCCACGACTTAATTTTCATAATTTCATTGACCGAGACTTGTCTTCGTGTCTGCATTTTTTCCTGATATTAATTCTACAATTAGATTATCTTTGGCATTGCACAAAATTTGATAGACCAGTCTGCTAACCTTGAGTTTATGCAAAGAGTTGGTACGGCGAATTAGATCCCAAATCCTTATGCTTTTCAGTCGGTAACCTGAACGATACCTGTTTTAATTCCGAATATCACCCGTTTAGTGTGTACTCTGGTCATAAATAATCAAGATAAAAATAAAATCATCTCACTTGCAAGTACTGTCCATCTCTATTGATCAGTAACGGCGCCCCTCCGAAGCCGGAGCAGGCGTCCCTGCCTTCCTCGCCCCCCGCGCACAGCTGCCCTTCGTGCACCGGCACGGATTCGCCGAAGATGCTCTCACAGGTCTCTAGCGGTACCAAGGGCACATCCAGTTGCTGCTGTTTGCCCACCTATAACACGCACAATACATGAAAATGTTAATGTTAAACGATGGCGAGACTGACATTCTACCAATTAGGTTGCTCGCTAAACGGTAAGACATAATCAGGGTAACCGTGAGTTTACACTACCGAAAAAATTCACCTAAAACATGTTTTCATCTCTGTTTTTTTATACAGAAGGAGAGAGATAACAGCATGTTTTATGTGATGTTTTTTGCAGTGTAAACTCACGGTAAGATAATGCTAGTCGCTCCTCGCTTGTCACGTGATGACATTACAAAAACGAACTTCATTCCCTTCCCTATTTCTATCCTAAATTTGCAGCAGTTTTTGAAAAAGCTGTTTTTGTGTAAAATCTGATATATCTACTTTCATCAAGAGTACCTAACTCTTGATGAAAGTAGATATATCTAGTTCTGAATGCAAGATAGACATCATTAGTCTCTATACCTTATACCTATTTTATATCGCATAATTATATCTGAAACAATACAACAGGTATATCCTAACAGGTAACAGAATTCTTCGTATATCAGTTTAGAACGACATGCCTTATTTTTTTGGTTCACATTAGTAATGATGTAGCACCGACAACTCTCAAAACCAGCCGGCCAGATCGTGGGAACTATACAAACATACCATGTTAGTCTGTCCGGATAATTTTCCCCATCCGACGAGCGTGGCACGCTCGTTTATAACTATTTCCGGCTTATCATTCAGGCAGAGCGGTGCTGCTGTCACTGAAAAAAAAACATAATTAGCATCGAGATTATACGCACTGAGTCAAAATTTGTAATAGTGATTCAAGGTCCTTAAACGACCTTGTTGGATCAATGCATTTTTATTAGCTTACTGATGAAATATTTTCCGTTTATAAAGAAAGTAAAGCAAGGCAATGATAAGGCCACAAGAATTGTCTATCTCTAATAAATTTCTTTTTATATTCTTCGTTGCTCCTTCGTGGGTACAATTGACACCTATTTTTGGGATGTAATCTTTCAAAACTGTCAAAAATTATAATTATCATTAACTGCCCTGTTCCCGTCAAAATCTATGTCGATATAAATTTATTAAAAAGTATTCAAGCGATATTAGAATACCCACCTGAATATTTAATATCGTCTTTGAGTACAATCAGAGCGATGTCGTGTCTGAATATTTTCTGCTCGTAGCCCGGGTGCACTATAACATTCTCCACCTTGATGGCCTGCGTCACGGGCGCGCAGAAGTAGTCGTTGCAGTCGGGACTCCGGCTTGTGTCCCACTCGCCAACAACCACAGTTGATCTGGGTGTTTTAAATATCAAGTTGGATGCAATTTAACAGTATATCTTTCTATATAGGATTCTAGAGTGGTCGCCACGTACACGACCGACGATCACGGCGATCTGTACCAAACTATACTAATTCTGGCATCATTTAAGAATACTTACAGTTTATATCCTTCAGGCTTGGCGAGCGCGCAGTGGGCGGCGGTCAGCACAACCCGCTTGGCTACGATTGAGCCACTGCACGCGAATCTCACTGTGCCAGTATCTTTGTCTAAGATTAAATAAAAGCATTTAAAATCTTTGTTGTGTATATTATTTATCTCTCGTTTCTTCTACACACACCTTAAAGGCATGCTCAGTTGCGGGCACTTTTAATATCGTTATTTTCTGTAATAGTTTACATATCAGATCGATATGAGTTAGTCTCTGACGTCCCCTACCGAGAGTGTTGTTCTATTTCTAATAATTTAATTTAAAATTATAACTAAGTATATTATGGTCCTGTATTTTTTTTACTTTAAACTACTACAAGCACTAAGCTTTAATTTGTGCTAGGACATGGTTCACGACAATAGTCGAATGGTAAATTCAAACCCACGACCATGTTGTGCATATTTCGCAGTCCATACCCTTAAACCACTAGGTTATCTGCGCTTTTAAAAAATCATTCACAGACTCATCAAAAGGCATTTGAATTCTAGTCATTTTGTTCATTCATTCAACGAGTTTTCATTCAATCCTGGATTTCTTATTAAAAAAAAAAACATTAGACAATGTGCCCAAAAGATCGTACGTCATCTAGCCAGGCTATCATCAATTAGAGTACAATACCCACTAGTGAATCCAATCCTAGCGACCCATGGATGCAGCCCAATGCCCTTGTAATCGCTCCCGCGCACCATGCTGCGGCCGCATTCCGCCGTGCCCTCTGCATAGACGCGCGCGCAGTCGCACGCCGGGCAGCACACGTAGTCCTCATCGTTGTTGTTGCCGCACGTCAACGAATTCAAACGGTGGAAGTATCTGAAAAATTTGGAAATTACAAAACTGAAATAAATAAAATTTAAGAAAGACTAATTTTGTTTACCAGGGATCATACAAATTGACCTCTCGTAAAAAATCAGATTAAAATAATAAGTGTTTTGAAATAACTAGTTAGGTATTTATATTTTCTTGCTTTTGTGCCTTCTTAATTTGACTTTATTTTTACTATGAATATTTCTTCCTATCGTATATTCATAGCTTCAAGAAAGTACTTCTTGTTTCTCTGTAAGAGACCAGTTCTTACATTTATTTACTTTGAATTAAAATTTTACTCATCCTATCAAGCAAAATATTGATTTAACGCAATATGTACTTACTTGTCTGAGGAGAAACACGAGAAGTCCATCAGGTCTTCTAACAGCGGACATGAGCTGATGGGCACACATGATGTGTTCGGCGGGCATCGTCCCTAAAGTTTTTATTATTTTAGTGTTAATGTTTTATGAATTAGTACAATAATTCTCATGATAGGATCTCATTTCACTCACTTTGAAATTCAGAGCGTCTTCTTCAGCGCGACCCATGTCCAAACTGATGGATACAGCTAATCATTAAAACAATTACATTATTAGAAATATGATTTTTAAGGTGCTTGAATTATTTTAACAGTGGTAGAGCCCGCAACAATAACATCTGTTGCATGAATATGCCGGCTCGACCGGTGAAATACCACGACCTCACAGAAGACAGGCGTGAAGTAGAAGTATTCTGCGTTTCGTCTGAT
>DWTW01001719.1:0-12123 GCA_018246275.1 Papilio slateri
GAAGTATAATATAAAAAAAAATTTAGCGGGTTTGTGTCACATGCCACCAACGGGGCTAGCACGGACGTCCGCGCGCTTCAACAGGTCTGCTCGCGGTCTATTTGGCTTCCGCAAACAAAAACTAAACAGGCCATTACTATCGTTTGAATTCTCTCGAGTGTCGTAGTCCACCGAGCGTGACGTCACATTTTTACTATTCCTGCTCACTCCGCAACGGCCGGAGAGAGATATCGGTAACCATTACTGTACATACTCATGAGCATATCGTGTAGTCGCATGATTTAGCGGTTACGAGGCGTTGCGTACAAAAACTTGCTCTATATGCATGCTCGTTGTATAATACACGCTATTGTTATGGTAAGATGGCTGCAATGCGAAATTAAATTATCGATATACCTACCTACAGACATCTAAAAAATAAGATGTCTGTATTCAGCTGGTCTGTTTCTCCGGAGGTTCATGTCTTACGTTCTCACGTTCTTACAAACAACGTTACTTTGTCATACATAAATTTTACCAATTGATACCAGCCACCCGTCTTTAATTTTACCAAGCAATTACAAATTTCATGATAAAGTTCTGATAATAAATATGGTATATGAAATATAAAGTGTTACCTTATTATAATAACATCAATTAAATTAAAGTTTCAGTTAACATTTTTCCTTTGCAATAACTCCATAGCAACAGTCGGATTCATAAAAGAGGTGCAAAAGAAAAGTTATGATATGTGTGGCATGAAAACGGGGTAACGCAATTGGCTAAAGATTTAGATTATTATCTACCGTGGATGCGAAGTGGATACATATCACAAGAGATTATGCACAAGTAAGGATGCTAGACATAGAAATATCGATATAAATAAACGATAGTTTGTAATCGATTACCGAAAATGCGGTATTAAGGTAATTTATAATTTCCGGTATTTCAAAACCTTATTTTAAAGGTTAAATATCGCTATCCCGTTTTGACAGATTGGAAGAAAACATTATAATATGGAACAAGAAAAAAACAAAGTGGGTTATGTGATATTAAATGCCCGACCATAAAGATCCGCATCAATCGGAAGAGTTACAGATACAAAAGAAGAATGGAGGATAAGCATAAAATAAGAGAGAACGGAACTCACTCTACAGACGAAAAGCAGGAATGTAAATACTACTTCACGTCGTAACCCATATTATGCCACCGTAAATTCGTACGACAGTGAATTAATTGATATTTTTTTCGGTTGGATAGTGGACAGTTATTAAATCATCGATATAATTAGATTACGGCATATTGTTGCAACCCTACGAACAATAGGTCCGATGTCCGCCACTTAAACACGATTTATGCAACGTTCGGAGAACGTAGTGCGTCAGAAAACGCAGCGATTGCATGCGGCAAGCATTTCGTGTATGATAATACCAAACAAGACACGCGATAAGTTGCGTAGATTTAAAATACACGATTATCGTTATGACATCTTCATAATATATGAGCTTTAGAATTGTTATTTTAACCTTGGCAGGTTAACACAGAGATTATTAGTGATTTTATATTTTTAATACACGTAAAATAATTGTGAACAGCCTGGAATAAAGTTCAACTGAGAATCCTAATTTTGGGGTTTGAATCCTAAATCAAAAAACCTTACAAAGGCTTTCGTATTATTATACTATGGTTCTACTACCGATTGGTATCTGGCTCAAGGTAAATATCCCGATAGATTTAAATTTCTCCTTCACACACTCATTTTTAACATAAAAATAAGCCTCTGAACTAAACATTCCTAGGTAAAACTTTTACTGTACTTATACTATTAGAGATAAAAATTAAAATAATATATAATATACAATAAAAAATTAACGTTACACTCACGTCAGCGAAGTTAAGTCTATTTGCGTTCTTCCGGAACTCCGTCATAGCGTATCTCTCCTTCATCTTCCTGACACGCTTCCCGCCTCGCTTCTTACGGCTCTGCTCTATTGGCTTTGGTAGTGGCTTCACAAATTTTACCGGTGGTGGCTCCTAATAAAAAATAATAGCATATGCAGCATAGACAATGTATTCATATTAACAGTAATATTACTTCCCTTTGGGGAGGGTTCGGCTTGAAGTTAAGAGGCGAAACAGTCTTTAAGATGATAAGCACACTAAATCACTATTTAGTTTTCTCTTTAGAATAACACATGGTGAAACAAAAGCCTAGTGCTATCAATAATCATTAGTTGAAGTTTGTTCTCTTGTTTGTTAAACTAATATAATTAAAAACATCAACAAAAATTACTTAAATAAAAATCGAATAGATTTTGACCATAGAAAATTACTCAAAATTTCAAGAGCTGATTTTAAGTTTCTTCAAAAAAAAACCAAAGTACAAGATGCCTGATAGACATGTACACAATAAATTCGTTAAAGCTCTGTTGCTTCAAAACAAAAATTACCTGTAATTTATCAAGTTTCTTCTCGATTCCCTCCCGCAGCATTCTTCCAATATGTCCATCGGTGCTTTCATGACACGCATCGACTCTGGCTGCGAGAGTGAGCTTAGTTGAAACTAACTTCGCGGCTTTATACCTTAACTCCTAAAAGAAAGATAAAACTGTTAACGTTAGTAGAGTTTCCGACACTTTTACTACTACAATGTTTATTGACAATGTAACATTTTTATCTACTGTCACCATTTCGAACTCCAACAACTGTAATTTTAAATAGACGTAAGAAGTAAAGTGTATGATTTTAGACAAAATATTAAATACACTTGCAATCTTTATACAAGACCACAACTAACTTAGCAACATTTGAAAAAAACGAAATGAGCAACCAGCTTATATTCACAACAATCAACGAATTTACAAAAAATAATAGTGAAATTTATGTTACTATTACTAAATTAATACGTTTAGATGCGATCCTTAAGAAGTATGTTAGGCGTGACTTTTAATGATAGGATTTAAAATAGCGTTATGAGCGAAAAGTGTAGCTTAAAAGTGGGTAATGTGACTAGAATTGAGAAAGGTATGCTTCAGTGGTTCGGAGAAATGAGTGATGAGAGAGTAACAAGACAAATTTATGTGAGTTGCAGTGTTGGCAGGGGATGTCCGAGGAGAACTTCTATCGATCAGATTAGTGACATACTAAAGAAAGATGATATAAGGAGTTCCCGTAACCGACGAGCATGTATGCGTAGACCTAGATATCAATGTAGAAGAGGCGAGAGAGGTGACCAGGATCGCCCAAATAAGCATCCATTATTCCTGCCTATCTATGAGTGTGTGCATATTTAATACTTACAGGTGGTGTGTCTTGAACTATTTGTGAGAAATAGATGAAACCGGTGTGCGGTAGAGCAGCGGCTTGGGAAAACCCAGATAACGTCTTTTTCTGCTGTCCCAGTGGCAACACATTGCATGCTGGCATTTTTGATAGTTTGGACAAGCCGCCCGCCACACCAAGTATCTTTGCTGCGGTTGATGCTCCTATAAAAAACACAGGTCCGTACAAAATTGTCACTACTTATAGTTAACACTATATATAAGTTGTATAATTTATCGAAATTAAATTATCCCTTGAACATGCCTATCCTAGTTTATTGGGAGTGATTATTTTAAATAAAATTTAACAATTTTAATTTCTAATACACAATACTTTACAAGTATATGTACTTATTGGAATCCTCTGCCAGTCAACCCAAGCTGATTATCAATAGAGAAACCATTATTTTTACATGCATAATTGGATATTTAATTACCCTTAATATCTAAGTATGCTTGTAAATTGAAATTGAACTAATTTTACTGATTTTATGGTATTTATTTAATGTTTATGTTCCCGACGTTTCGGGTACTTTACAGCACTCATGGTCACAGGAGGACCTAGTGTCTAACGTCACAAAGTCAAAGTTTCTGGGGAAGTATCTTCTTATTTACAATTATAATTTTTGCTCATATCTATGCAGAATGAGCTCACGGTATCCTGAGATCTTGCAGTTGTATGCTTGGTTTGGGATTTAATTTCATTAATCACAGGTAGAATGAAACGTCAGAAACATAAACATAAAACAACCGCAATAAAATCCGTAAAATTGGTTTAATTTCAATATGTAGTATTCACGTTAATATTAGAATGCTCTTAAATAGAACATACCAACAATTGCAGTAATATTAGGGGCAATGAATGTCATTCTACTCTCAACATATTCATAAATTTTTGACTTGTAGTGATTCAACTCCCCAGCCATTTCGCATGCTTCGTTTATTTCCGCCAATTCATTCTCCATTAGCAATTTCCTGAAAAAGAATAGTTACATACACCATACTTTTTATAACAATATCACATTTCTTTTACGAAAACTATGAAATCCTGCATCCTGCATCAGTGTGCTTGATTTCAACACTTTGAGACAAGATGAAAAAAGAAATACTAGTTTGTAAATCTCGTCTCTCGTAATCTCTCGTAATCTCGCAGTACATTTTACAATATATTACTTATTGAAAGATATATTGATATTGTACTATATGTATATCAATAAACACTTGTGAGCAGCCACATTGACTCACCTCTACGAACACACCATTGACACAATGATTTATAACTTATTAAAATTATATAATGGTCATCTCTTTCAAAAGTACACTGGTGCTGGCTGATTTTTGACCTTCCAGAGTAGGAACCAATTTCTTACACCGTCTGAACACCTGCAACTTCTCCGTGTCTGTTGCCTTTTTGCAATAAGGCAACAACTTGAATGGCTTTTTCTAGATTAATATGCATGATGATTGTAAACAATGTGTTTGGATCAATATTTCATAGGCGCCTGGGAATGATGTGTTTATCAACTGTCTGTGCCAGTTTTTATAGAGGGTCCTAAGACTACAACATGCATACGCAACTCGACTCAACTATGCAAAGTGGAATTTTGACAATGATGTTCATACCCTAATATTAAAAAAAATACTGAACTAATGTCAAATATAAATATGACAGTGTAGAGGTAAGTCATCTCGCTGTAATAAAAATAATGTTTTATATACTTCCACTTTGTTATTTTGGAATATGTCCTGTCGAGTTTATGTTTGTAGAGGTGAGTCAATTTGGCTGCTCCCTGGTGTAGATAAGTTGTTTTGTCATTTCATATGATAGTTATCTACTGCTGGGCCTTCCCCATTGATTGTAACAATGAATGGTCCTTGCCACCCTCATCCAGTGGGCTCTAGGCCGTCCTACCTGCGTCGATAAGTTGTTTAGATACTGGTAAAGATTTAATTAGTAAATGGATAGATGTTATTTATACTTGAAATATCCTTACCCTTGCGTTGTTGAGGCGGTGACGGACACAATCATAATAGTAGCTTGTGTAAGGAAACTCTGCAATATTTCGTTGTTTTTAGCTCTGTCCAAATCATTACCAAGCTCTTTTACGGTGCGTATATACTCAAGTGGGGTGACGATCAGAGACTCCAATTCTGGAAACCTTTTCTGATACTTATCCCGAACAAATCTGTGGATAATAGCTGGAAAATGAAATGGTTAGCAAGTGTTTACACATATATAAGGTAAACTTTAGTTTTTGATTTCATACAAAGATCTCTTTTAAGATTTAATAAATACTGGTATTAAATACATGGTATACAAAAATTTGTTAATTAAAACTTTCAACCTACCAATTTCACCATCAATTTCTGCTGCAATGTTATTAGCTTCCACAATAAGTTGATACTCAGGATCTGACTCCATAAGTCCTGTAACCTCAATTTTTTTTCTGTTATTTCCATGGTTCTGTTCTATTTCTGTGACTACCTAAAAATACATATTACACTATTAATCAATAAAGAACAAGAAAGATGCTTTTGAAAAATAAAAAAGGAATCTATTTAAACTGTGGTAGAGCCCGCAACAACATCTTTAGCAATGGGCCAGCTTGACCTATGAAATACCATGAACTCACAGAACACAGGCATGAAGCAAAAAAAATCTGTTTCATTTGATGAGTGCGGTGCCACTCTGGCCTCTGCCTAATCCTAGTCCTTTTCCCCTTCCTATCCTTTTGTAATAAGGAAAGGATGGGAATGATGGGGGATGGGATGGACAAGAAAAGGTATCCTTTTTATCTGTTTATCCCATTCTCTGTCCATTAAAAGGTAGGCAACGCATCTGCAGCTCATTTACTTGTTGCAGATGCCTATGGGTAGCATTCACTTGAACCACCATATCAGGTAAACCATTTGCTTATTTGCCACCTTCTACTTTAAAAAAACATGCTGGATGTTTACTATATTCAACTTCTTCTTTCTTTAATATTCCCAGCACATTAACCCATATAAGGCAGACAGATTAGTACTTGTAGGGATATGCTAGTTTTCCTTTTCAGATAAGAGTATTTCAACCATTTGTACAGAAATATATTGAGATAATGCTAAGTTATCTATTTTACCAATACAACAGATAATGTACTTGACATGAAAACACACAAATAAATATATTCAGTGTAAATCAATTATAGTGATTTTATTTTTATTTTCTTTATTTATTTATTAGTGATTTGATTGTGATAGTGATTTTATTTATATTATAATTACTAAATATGTAAAGTTGTTCAGTAACTCAATAAGTCTTACCCGCTGTAAACGATCTGAATACCTCAATTTAGCTAGTTCCCTAATAGAAACATTTTTGATTTCATCTTCTTTAGGAATTACAGGGTAAGGGACGGCAAATTCATGAGAAGTATTATTTGATGTTTTATTGTCAATCATAGATTCAAGTTCCGCATCATCATTTTCTTCCAAATCTGCAAGTAGCTCATCAGCTAAAGACATTATTTACAATGAATTTGTCAATCTTCAAAGAAATAAAACTATATGCCTTAGTTACAGTTACAACTTTAAAGTTTAAGAGGTTATGACATGGAGTTGTCAAGTGTCATTTTGTCAAAACTAGCTAGAGCAGTCGACGCTGACGACTATTATTTCGGATCAATCTTTCAAGATTGCACTTGACGCACTTTCAAGACCGATGCATAAGATTCATCTTGTGCATCGGTCAAATTAAATTCAAGCTATTGTATCTTTTTGTGCGATGTTTTTATTTAAATTTATTAATGTATTCTTTGCTACGTTAACAAAAAAAAATAGTTTCATATGTATGAGTTAAAATTTACTTATTAGATAGATTTTTTAACATATTTTTTTATGCATTACAACGAACAGAGTATTAATCTACTTTTGTGTATGAAAAATTAATGATTGAATTAAACAATGTCACTAAAAATGTATTATTAATAAAAATGTAATTTTAATTTTATTTTTTTCGATTGAATAGTAGGTACCCACTATCAAAGGGATGTCCAAGTCCAAGTAGCAACTAGTAACACAATACTGCATCATAATTTATTTTTAAAATGGCAGCACTTATGACGTGAATGCCAGCCACCATATTTTTTCGGCGTAAAGGCTACGCAAGAGGTATACGGAGGCCTGCAAATAAAGATTTGATATTTAAATTTATCCCTTTAAGAAAGATCAAAATTACAAACATTCATATAAATGGCGCTAAATCCACAATACGATGCTATCGGTAAAGGATTTATTCAACAATATTATACGCTATTCGATGATCCGGCACAACGGGCAAGTCTAGCAAATATGTACAACGTGAGTTCATTTCTAATCTTTTTTGTTATAAATTATCTTTGGACTGTTATTTATCTCTTTCCGTATATTTTGGGATTACAACTTCATTTTTTAAGGTTAAGTACTACTCTCCCGCCTAAAAATGTTACGTCCAGTTTTTTGTAAAAATAGCCTCCTCAAGAGACGAAGTATATTATCATTGTTGTTGCAGCTACACAAGAGGAGCTTAATCAACAATGATGATAATTGATATAAGTTTTTATGTTATAATTTGTATAATTTTTTATATTGTAATGACCAATAGCAAAGTTGTAGATAAAATTAGCTTTACTTGACAATATGTAAGTACCTTAAGTATTTCAAATTTTTGTAATAAGTGAAACAATAGTAGAATTTGGTTGTCAATTTGGTGTGTTTTATGTAATCTGCTGATACGGCAAATTATTTATATACCTTATTGGAATCGGAATGTAAATATTGTTTAATTAATTTGGCGCAATACAGTATGAATCATTTTCTACAAACTTTTAAAAGAGTCTGTCAATAGTTGCTTTATCTGTCTAAACTTGAAAATAAAAATGAGTAAAAACTGTGGTAATTTGTATAATTGTAATTATATATATTTAGTATTAGGCCTGTAGATCTTATACTATCCATAAAACATTTATGATTTTTTTTTGAATTAATATACCTGGCAGATTAATTAATTGCCTCTTCCTGAGAGGAATTTTGGGGGGTGAAGTTACATTATATCCAGAAAGTAAATCAACAGAGAAACAAACACTACCACATGTTACTTTGGTAGAGCCTTTCAGCATCTTCATTGTTGCATAAATAGGTTGGTTCAGCTGGTGTAGTACCACAACCTCATAGAAAATCAACAAGAAGTAGATGTTTACTTCTGCATTTTGGTAGTCATTTTTACTCTGTAACTTTAATATTTTTACATTATAGGTAGAAACATCTTTTATGACATTTGAGGGAGTTCAATTGCAAGGTGCTGTGAAAATTATGGAAAAACTAAATGTGAGTGTCATATCTATTCTTATTAAAGCCCTATTAAAAGGCAGGTCATGGAATCCGTAGTTTTTAATCATATATGCAGAACATCCCCTGTATATTAAATATAAATATATTTCAATCAGTTTGTGGTGATTAAATATAAAGAGGGGTCTTTGTTCACAATAGTATAAGAAAGTAAACAATGGATAAAAACATAATATGACTGATGTTAGATCAGCTATTTAGCTTTCATCTTATAGTGAAACAAGGTACTTTGTGGGTACTGTTAACTTGAGAAGCCATCAGGATAGTCAACCTCTGTAATATTAGAATGAAGTGTTCCGGAAGTAAATAAGAATGTTTTGTACTTACAACTTTTGTCTTCTCTTTTGTCATGCTCACAATCTCAATCATACTAAATTGAAAATCACCCTAATGAGAAGTATTAAACTAAATGTATATAAGCTTGAATCTAGATTTTTGTTATTCTTACTTTGATGCAGTAGATACTTACTATAAGTACGTTTTTATGTCAGTACCAAACTTCTTGCAAAACATTTGAACTTAAACACAATCATTTTAGTTTATGTTATTATACAATAAATCTTAATCAATTTATTTGATTTTCAGAGCTTGGCATTTCAAAAAATCACAAGATTAGTAACATCTGTGGACTCACAACCTATGTTTGATGGCGGTGTACTGATCAATGTCCTTGGCAGGCTGCAGGTGTGTTTTCTTTAAAATAACAATTGAATAACTTTATTACAATGTAATAGATAGACAATATGAGGTAGAGCCCACAACAGCAACATCAGTTGAATGAATGGGCCGGCTCGACTGTTTTTTTTTTTATAATAGAAGGTGGCAAACAAGCAATCGATTCACCCCTTTTAGCCCTTTTCCCTATCCCATTCTTTCCTAATAAGGATAAGTTGGGAATAGGATTAGACTTAGGGTATGAATAGGCAAAGGAAATATCCTATTTCCTGTCTATCCCCTCTGTCCATTAAAGGTAGGCAAAAGGTGGATGCCTATGGGTAGTGGTCACAGCAGGTGACCCGCTTTCTTGTTTGCCACCTTCTTCCATTAAAAAATAAAAAAAAATAAGTAAAACTTCAACTTTCTTACATGTACCTGCAATTTTTCTAAATAAAATAAAGGTAATTAGTTATAAATAAATTATGTTGAGACTTAGCTTCCGTAGTACAATTAATTTAATTTAAACAACAAGTAATTTTATACTTCTTGAATACATTAAAACATATCTTTCAGCATAGCAAACATTGAATATTTTCTTCTAAAATAATTTTAGTTTGGACAGATTATCACAGCTTACTTGACAATACAGCAGGGGGTTAAGAATTCTTTTAACAATGTTTTATCATGACATTACAATTCAATTCTGATCCTTTAGATTTAGAGATAGATCTGTGTTGAATGAAATTAATGAAAGGCCATTAATATCCTTGGTATAAAATACATATGACACAATGCCAATATCAATACTACATTGAATACTAGTTGACCCAGAAGATGTTGTCTTGCATTGTCTTTGATTCTATTTGCAGGTTTCGTTTTTTATCATACAATATTTTAAAAATATCCTGGAACCTGATGGCAGCGCCACCTACTGGGTCAAATTGTAAACCTAAATTATACCAGGACCCATTCAAACACACAAATAATTCATCAATGACATCTGTTTAGCAGTTTTAGAGGAGTTCACTTACATACTTAAGATATATAATGTGTAAAGATATAAAGTAACCATAACAATCACTGAATGATATATCTGAAATTCATGAGTTTGTTATTTGGTACAGACAGATGAGGATCAGCCACATGGGTACTTTCAAACATTTGTGCTGAAGCCAATAGGAAGCTCGTTCTATGTAGAGCATGACATGTTCAGGCTGGCTCTTCACGATGTTTAAAAATATATTTTATCAACAAACGGCGACAAAGTAAGATTAAATGTTTTGTATCCCTTCACCTCTACTGAGTAATCCCCTCTTTATAGTAGATTCACATCCATGCTCCATTTCAAGGAAATTTTAACTACTTTAATTTAAAAATAATAATATGCACTGGTGTCATGCTCCTTCAGATTGCACTTTGTGGCATGTGTGTAACAGAGTAACTGCTAGTTCAACTTATTTGTTAACTGCTTTTTTTATTGCTTGTTTTGATTCCTTTGTATATATTTACCAGTTAAAATACACCTACTAAGACGACTGACTAAATCTGCATATAGGAATCCTTTATACAGACTTTACACTTTGCCCTTGACAAGCATTTTCATTTTTGGTGAAGACGGAATGAACTATAAAATCATTTTTATGAATAAGAGAAAATAAAAATACCAATTACATTGATCTTTCAAAATGTAAAATACACCATAACTTGTATTCAGGTTGAATACAAGTTATGTTTCAACAGTGGTAGAGCCCGCAACAACATCTGTTGCATGAAGGGGCCAGCTCGACTGGTGAAATACCACTAGCTCACAATACAGGCGTGAAGTAGAAATATTTCTGCATTTCGTCTGATGAGTGAGGTGCCGGTAGCCTAATCCTAGTCTTTGTCCCCTTCCTTTCCTTTTTTAATACGGAAAGGATAGGAAGAGGAAGAGAATTTAACAGGGGAGAGGATGGACAGAAAAAAGTAATAGGTATCCTTTTCTTCTTTCTATCCCCTTCTCAGTCCATTAAAAGCTAGGCAATGCATCTGCAACTCATAGTTTGTTGCAAATGCCTTTGGGCATCGTTCACTTCAAATCGTGTGAACCGCTTTGTTTTTGCGTGTTTCTCACCTACTATAAAATAAAATACAAATTGTGATTTCAATTTCGTTTTATATCTATCACCAACCGATTGTGAACATCGAACGTCATTTTATAATCGGGACTGGGCATATCATAAACTGTTGAAGTTAAATTGTGAACGGATATTTTCTTTGAACTTAAACTTTAACATTATGTTAAAGTTTAAGTTAGAATTGAATATGATTATAGGTTAGGTTGGACATGATAATTATATCTTAAAAATATGTTTATGAAAGAAAAAATAGGTTTGTTGCATTTGACATGATACACCAAATTGTTAATGATTTGTTCAGTTCATAATTTGCTGACAGTTTTGAATATGCCTAGTACGATCACTGACGTAGTTTACGGTCGGTAACATATAGAATTCAAGTTACCGGAAATAGGACCATACAAGAGAATGTCTCAAACTCACTCAGAGACAGTATGCCGTAATAATTGCCTTTAATGTGTTTCCCGAGGAGGGTTGGCAGGCAAGTCGCAAAAACTGTAGCGCAAACAGTATTGACTGGTTGTACGGAGATGAATGTGGCTCTAGGTTTTAGTAGTGAAGGTTACAGTTACTATGAGGATTGTAAGACATTTCTTTATGCTACTTGAAAGTATTTTTATTTGCATCTTATTTATTAATATATTAATATAACCTGTTTCATTTCAATGTCTAGTGAATTTCTATAT
>DWTW01001720.1:0-12120 GCA_018246275.1 Papilio slateri
ATATATATATATATATTTAGGTATGTAAATGGGGTCGAAAATCGTTAGTGCGAATGATTCAAAGGAATTAATTAATTACTGTTACAAAACAATAATTAATTAATCCCGAGTGAATCAGCTCAAAAATACCCTTAACAATGGTAAAGCCCACCACAACAACATCTCTATAATAAAAAAAATCCCTCACCCCGTCAAAACCTAATCTCATCCTTTTCTAATAATGCGAAAAGGACTATGATTAGACCTTCGGGACTTCACTCATCAGGCGAAACGCAGAATTCTTCTACTTCACGCCTGTCTTCTGTGAGGTTGTGGTATTTTATCGGTCGAGTCGGTCCATTCGTGCAATAGATGTTGTTGCGGGCTCTACCACTGTTGGATGGATAGAAAAAGGAGATTTTGTTTTCCTATCCATCCCCTATCTCTGTCCATTAAAGGTAGGCAATAAGTATTGCCTGATTTGTGACTAATTGGAAATTTTTATCAGCGTAAAAGTATGCAGTTTTTACCTATATGTTATGATGCGAGTGTTAGTCACGCTACACAACGAGCGATTGGAGACCTAATAATTGTCAAGGTAAAAGAAGGTGCACCTCTCGGCTTCTCAACGACCTCATCGCGTCTCAGGGGGGGGAAACAAAGATTACAGTACGTTATCTTGAACATGATTTTGCAGAATTGAATTTATCTCGTACTTATACCACGTACCATCAGAAAAACATCTTGCTCAACGTGTTTTTGAAAAAAAAATGTAATAAATAACACTCTATCAATAAATACAGATTAGGTATGAAACGCCAAAATGAAATCTTTAAAGGATAACACGTTTTGAACATTTTATTCTAATTTTATCAAAACAATTATAAACACAATCAATAAACGAATAAAACTGAATATTACGAAATTAAGACAAAGTATTTAATTCAATACAGATAGATTGAACGTAGACGCATTGAACGTATCGATTTCTAGTATGCGAGCTAAGTAATTGAATATTTAATCAGCCTAGTGCTTATTATGAAGTTATTCTCGGAGGTATTTAGGACAGGGTCCGAATGAATCGGCCGAGTCGTCAACCGTCCGCGCCCGATCTGAAGGCCTGTGGGTTTCACGGCTCGACTCAAAGATAATGCTACAAAGGTAGGCAACTGAGCAGAAAATTCATATTCATAGATCATTATTCAATTATTTTCTTTTACTCATTATGCAGTATTACACTTTTTGTCATAAGACAAAAAACAAATTTGGTGTACACAGGAAATGAGAGCCTTGTAGAAGTGCCGAATGATATTTGGGTACTTCTACAAATCCTACAGCTAAGTGATTCGTTACATGATTCTTGATATGATTAGTAACAATTTGCATCTTCACAGATATGATAAAATATACAGAGAGACCTTGTTTTAATTTAACGTATCTATTGAGTAACCACTGTAAAATAAATATGAGGAATTGATATCACAAAAACATATTATTATAAACATAAGCGACGATAATAATTTGGGTCAAAAATATATTTTTTTATGTGTAAGTCTTATAAAATTTATTACATAAGAAATGCGCACAGTTATAAAAGTAATGGGTTTTGGAATGATCGTACTTAAATAAAAAAAAAAAACTAATTAAAAATATTATGTGCCATTATGACATAAATTAATTTAATGTTTTATGAAATAACAAAAAAAGATTAATTAATTTGCTGCTAGTTTAAGTACAAAAAAATTAATTCAAATATACAAATGTAGAATATTCATACTAATGATATTGTAATGAGGTTTTATCTCGATTATAAACATAAATGTCTATGTTTCTTAAGGTCTAATAATTGAAGTACCTAACTATTACTCTGCGGGTTCTGATTTCGATTGGATGGTTTAAGGCTTCGTAGAAGTAACGAACTTCTATGAAGCCTTCTGGTCCGATCGGTTCTCAGTGTTAAGACTACGCATCCTTTTATTGATATTTTACCAAGGACATATTAGGCATTCAACTACTCTTGACACTTCCCATTGCTTCTTAATCTATGACCTTTCGCCGGCAGTCACCGCTGTGTTTACCTCACCGAGGCGACGCAAGATACTTGCAGTATGCGGAAGGTAACTTGCAGGCGACAATGTTCAAACATTAAAAAGTATATTTGTTCACCTCTCTGTATGACTTAAGTGAAATAACAATACATATATTTACAGATATACATAATTAAAACTATATTTAGTTTATACCTAATACATTTGTAACGACATACCGAAAGCTTGAATACGTTGCCGTCTATAAATTGATTACCTTGTTCCGAGTACGTTGCTTTATATAAGGTTTGTTATTTAAAGTTATACGATAGTAAAAAAAACTTTATATAAACTATCTACTATACTACTATTATATATCTACCTTTCCATTTATTATCTCGAAATTTACGACAAAAATACAGGCCTGTGTAGGCAGTAACTAATACAATAACTAGAGCCTTGGTAATATAATACGCAAATGGTCACTTCTACAGATCTTTAATGACCTTAGGTTATCTTTAATGTGCGACAAAACGCTTTTACGACTTGGCGTAATAGGCTTGCTCACGAGCAATATGCGCACAAATGTGTAGTCGAAGCAGTCCTGCCAGTCTTCGAAGCCCGGATGCAGCGACGAAGCAGAAGCGTCACCTACCGTCTTACGCAGATAATGACCGGACACGGTTGTTTCGGTGATTATCTGAATAGAATTAAAGAAAAATGAAAAAGAAAGATGGAGGCAATCAAGATTGTGCTTCGCAAACACTTGCCGTGTGCCCTGCGTGGGAACAGGAGCGGCAATACCTCGATTATATATCGGAAGGGATCATTCATTGTCAGCAGTAGTGTCGGCGACGTTAAACGGGGATATAGAGTGGAGGGCTGTGGCCTCCTTTTGCGAAAACGTCATGGTTAGAAAGGAGGCCTTTGAGCGGGCTCGAGAAAGATTAGATACCGCTCGCACAGTTGGGTTCCGAATGGAGATCCCGTGACTCCTTATTAGCGCTGTTGGCAACCACCGTGGGGTTTTAGTCGGTGCAAGTCCGACATAATTCGTCTTCCCTTAGGTGACGAATATGCGTAAGCATATCCCCACGGTAAGAAAAAATCTTTAATGTACTCTTTAATGTAATGTCTTTAATGTAATGTGTAATGTATGTAAATCTTTAATGTATCTTTAATGTTGCAAGAGCCAGAATACTATAAAAATCTGTTCCACAAAAAACTTAGATAATGGCACGTGATTTATATTCCCATCGGTATTGTGAAAAAATGCTTATTATGAATGAAAACAATTTTTAATTATTTTTATCTGATTTTTTAACTTTTTCGTACGAATTTTCAAAGACCTTCATTCCTACAAAACTTGTCCCGACAAATATGAACACAATAAAAATCCAAATAGATTCAGAAGTTGCAAAGCAAAGCACGAACATACATTCGGCAATTAAATTTTATTTATATAGATTTGATCCCGTGTGTAAATGCTTAGACTGTATCTCTCCTGCCTCTGACTCTCGGCCTTACTTTATATTCATATTTAGACGTGATGATACACTTTGTTGTATATTTTTGTTCAACAATTTAATATTGTATCTGCGACACTAATAAACCGTAACGGTACTTGTTGCTTAGTATTCACGAAGTCAACGCAAGTACGTACAAAATTGTAGATCGCGCCGCGACGTACTTCCTACGTCTACACCCAATTGGGCTAAACGATCCACAAAAGTTCCGTTCGAATACAAGAACAACTATAAATTTCAATTGATTTACAATCACCGTCTTTTAAACAGCAGGACTTGAATGTTTTATATTACACAATGCCATAAATGTATGATTTATTGATATATTATATTTGAAATGTATTTTACATTTGAAATTATTGTGAGTATTTCGACATATTATATTATTATTCATGTAATTTAATAACTAGAAAGAAATAAAGAATTTTTTAACGATACCCACTGACCATTATCGTCATACAACATCAAGAAACAAAGCTAGAAAGTTATATCCAGACTCAAATACAAATATCTATAAACTACACAAAACATTCGAACTAACCCCGCCTAACGGCCGAACCCCTGCTATACAAATAGGATACACCAACAGGAGGTAGTCAGTGATAATTTCTATTAATAGATATTAGACATGGGCATAGAGACCGAATCATAGAATAATGTTCG
This sequence comes from Papilio slateri, assembly GCA_018246275.1. Taxonomy (NCBI): domain Eukaryota; kingdom Metazoa; phylum Arthropoda; class Insecta; order Lepidoptera; family Papilionidae; genus Papilio; species Papilio slateri. The sequence continues at coordinate 4,196 of DWTW01001720.1, forward strand.
TCAACGTAATACATAAAAGATTTCGTCAGCAACGTGTTACAGGCACGTGTAACAGTCTTTACTCAATCATCTGCAATAATTACTCAATGGTCTGACATTTGGTGAGGATGCGCCTCGTTGCAAAGGTCACGGTGTCAGAGAGCTCGCACGGTTACTGACCTAATGTACGGACTCGAAGCGAATCGAAACGAAAACGAACAAGAATTTTATCAAAGCAATCAATCTGGAAAATCTCTCTGGTCTATGGACACTACTACAGTTTCATATCAGCTCACTCGGGTTTAATTGCAAGAATAGGAGAAAAATATATAGATTGCAATTTTATCCGATCAACTCAATCCCAGATCAAAATTTTGCAAATCTATCAAGCTATGCTACCTTTTTAAAAACTTATATTTCTTAATTATTCTCATTTAAAAAAAAAAAGAAAAACCTGAACCATAAACGCCAGCTGCTTTCCAAAAAAAATAATTTAACGATTAAATAAATAAGTATGCAGAAGATGTGGACTACAGTAATTTATGTGTCACCTTACTCATCAAGCTGAACGCAGAAATAACTCTACCAATGGAGCCAATATTCTTTGTGGTACGTACGTATTTCAACTCCACGATTCTTGATATATGATGATAATAGTCATGTTATATGTCAGTGCCGACTTAATTCAAAGAAACTTTATAAAGACCGATTAAAATCAAATTTATTACAACCAAGTTCTAATTATTTACAATTTTGAGATCACAGTATGAAACAAAACAATATAAAAGTTAAAACTCATAAATAAGTTCTGTTAAGATTATGTAATCACGAAATTTCTAATAATTTATAGTACCGATGCTCAAACAAGGACTGCTGGCCATGACTCATGACTGGGAACTATGAGTGCTGCGACCCTTGCCAAATGCAATCCTTAATCACGGCCTACACCTCTGGGTAACGGGCGTGTTAGTTGTGTTTGAAATATTTCATTATGATTGTATGTGTTTGATTTGTAATTTGTGAATTGTAATTTGAAACTTGTAAAATGTAATTATAAACTTGTAAATTTAATTTGTAACTTATATTTCTTATTAAATTGTGATTATGCAATTATTAATAAATACACGTGTTTTTGCATTTCTGTAACAATTTACTCATTAATTAGATTAGTACATAAATTCCGCCACAACCGATTATTAATTTTTATATCTGAGTACCCCAATTAAATGACGTTACAAATAATATAATCTGTATTTTAATACTTTTGTTATGTTCATTACAATAATAAAGCGAGCGACTAAATTCTTATGATTTAACTAAAAGCTATATAAAACAATTACAATGTGAATTCGCCTTGCTATTCCAATGGGTACACGATAAGCAGCTTTGACTCCATAAATAGCCACATCTTACTCACTTGCCTATATCCATGTGCATGCACTATTCAAGGTCATGGATTCGACGATACAAACCTTCTTCTTCATACTGCACTATCATTGTTAACAATATCGTTACAAAATTATTAACTCATTCGTACTAAGGTTTCGATTTTAAGTCGTATTAAAATCTGATCTTAACAGATATGATTCTGAAAACGTTGTACTTAATATCGTATAAATAGGCTTCAGTATAATCCCTAAGCGAATTAAAAATTAAAAGGTAAAATACTAAAAAAAAGTGTCTGAAAACCATCGGCTTATCACATTTGAATGTTGGTGACTAGATTATCCTACTTTCTCTGACGCCATCCCGGCACACTTCGTCACATAAATTTCTGTTTCGTATCAGTTAAGAAGATAAAATCTAAGTTATCAGAGTGACCCGACACTGATGTTTCTGTTGATGTTTCAGTGTACATGCAGTTCAACTTCACGTGAACTATTTTTGGTAGACAAAGATACCAAGCGCTTACTGCTTTTTATGTCCCGAATGTGACAGGAATTGAACTTATCATCATACAACAACACTAAATTCATTAAGAATTTATATAAAGTTATACATTATTTGCAGGATGGATGAAATGGCAACAAGTCCCCTTAAATCATGAGGAAAATTTACAAAACCATCGTAAGACCTGTCATAATGTATGGATCGGAGTGTTGTGCCGTTAAAGGAAGGGATAAAAAGAGAGTGCATGCGGCAGAAATGCGAATTTTGAGATAAATGTGTGGAGTAACACGAATAGATAATGTGGATTAACTCGAAATAAGTATAAAAGGGGAAGCCTGAAAGTAACACCAGTAAAACAAATTAAAAACAAAAGATTAGCGTGGTATAAACATGTTATGAGGAGGAAAGACTGGCGTTAGGAGAGTTTGATATATAATTGTGAAGGAATAAGCCGGTAGGGGTATGCTTAAGAAAAGATGAATGGATTGCTTGAAAGTTGAAACGTTAAGAACGGAGTGCATTTAAATGATGATAGATCGATGTGAAAGACGAAAACCAGTTGTGCCGATCCCACATAAAGTGGGAAAAGGGCAGGAAGATTCTTATATTATTTGTAATATTTTTAACTTACTTTACATTACACACTGGCAGTGTTGCTACCTGCACATGAACTGTCTATAGGATAATACAAGCATATACTGAACAAAGAATATACCGAGCAAGGCAAAAATGTGTTCACGTGTTTATACCTACGTCGTAGTTTTTCCACTAGCCCAGCGATGCGAAAACATAAATACTAATAATTAACCATCCCAAGATACTGAACAGTCTTAATTGTTTATTATTAATTATCTTTATCGTAATCATCTTATAAGCATAAGCTTACAAAAACTATAATTGCCAATTTAAAGTTTTTAGCCAAGCGTTACAGTTGAGGTATCTGGAAGCAAAAACAACAGCCGCTTAGGCTACACGCTGTCACAGTAGATCGAACATACATATGAACATACGCACGAAAAACATTATCCTCCTTCTGGGTTATCATCATCTCCCTGCCTTTTTCCCACTTATGTGGGGTCGGCACAGTATGACCGTACTCCATATTGGGGTTTTAGCAACAGTTTTTACGGCCGACCACCTGCCTAACGCCGACCCTCCCCGAGAATTAATAAAATCCTCCTTCTGGGTCAGTCGGGTAAAAAAATTATTGTAAAATAACGATCTAAGCTGATTTTACCCAATATTGCAAGAATAGAATCTCTCTTATGTTGTGGGTATCGCCACTGAGACAAAAGCGTCGTCTTTTTCATTAAAGCTTGTTTTATTACATATTAACCGTCTCATGACATTATTGTTTAAAATGAAATGAAAACATCATTTACTTGATCGTGAAATGTTATCTAATTCGATCCGATACCTAATAGATAATCATTCATAGTACTTTTATTGTCTCCTGCCAAATGATGACATGATATATGAAATGGTATGCTTTTTGTTTAGTAAAGTCAGTCTAAGGCCGCAAGTAAACGAGAGCGAAGTTATGTTTCTTTCTATTTATCCGGTGAGATGCTTTCTTGCTCACTAGTTCTTGATGGCAGAATATCCAAAAATACAGTAAAAAAAAGATATTTTGTCATATATCCTCAACAAATTATAAAGTGGGAAGGGATTATTCTTATATTAGCACAAAGTTTTGAAGAATAAGGACATCTTGACTCTTCGTAATACCCACTGATTATTGTGAATTTGTGTGATTGCCGTCGTAAAAGGAAATGTGACCTTCCTCGAAATTACCCAAAATCAAACCTTCCTTTGAGAATAAAAAAATTATAAGATTTTTTTCCTTAAACTTCTCGTTAATGTATAACATTTTTTTTTATAATCGTTATTGATTCCTCCACCTTTTTATCACTTTATACATTAAATTAATTCGTGAAATCGTTGACAATTCCTTAATAATTTAATATGGATTCACCATAATCTTGAAAATATTTATATTAAATAAATATATATAACAATAAAGTAACAAATAAAAACTTCGTTCCGCATTTTAAATCTTTAATTATTAACTAAATTACTAAATTTCAAAAATTTATTATTCTGTACATCTCTTTATTAAAAGGGTTCTTTCTTATTTTTTCATAATATTTATTATATTTTATTGTTATACGAAGGCTTTATAATTACAATAACCTCTACCACGGTTCATAGTACCATGGTGACTTTCAGTAATAGATAAGTTAAACTGACATTGAATGTTATTGAACCGAACAATTCTAAAATCGATTCGACCAAAACATGTGTAACTTTTTTGTATTTGAATGAACTTTTCTCCTTCACGTTTTTAGTTACCTATTTCATATTGTTTTATTATATTACATGGTGCTGCTTAAGTTACCTAGGCGACCGAGTTTCGCTCTGTGTTGTCTTTTGTAAGATTATTTATATACTAAATTTGATTTAAATCGTTAAAGCCGTTTCCGAGATAGCCGAAATAAATATCAATACAAGAATTTCTCGTTTAATATTACATGAAGCCTTTGATTTTGGAGTTGACAATTCCTTAATAATTGAATAATATTAATCCAAGAGAAATTATATACATTTGTCGTGTGGATAAATTATGCTTCTAAGTAAAAAAAAACTACACACACACACAATTAAACAAAAGTTCTGACAAAAGAAAATAATCATTAAAATATAACATGAAATATTATCAAATATTAATCTTTTTTATGAGATAACAAATGCTTAGATCCAAGTAAAACAGAAGCTAATTCGAGCTGAATATGATTTAGTTATATTTTTCAGCAGTAATGTACTCATTTGCATATTTAAAATAACCACATTGTACTTTTTTCAACTTCCCGAAGATATTGAGACCTTAAGCTTAAGGTCATACGAATATTATAAAACAGGCTTACAAAAGGAAAATGCCGTAGTTAACTGAAACCCGAAGTAGAACAAAGTTATTAATAAAGTATACACTGTACAATAAAGTATAAATAAGAGATAACGGTACGTTTAAATATTAAAATAATGAAAAGGATAATATTTTTATTGTTATATCTTCAAGATTTATGTGGTTCATCGCCGTTAGTACAACAACAGAGAGTTTTGACATATTCCACACCAGAAAATAGATCCCTTAAAAAGTTTCTGGGCTATAATGAAGACTCGTACTTGAATTTTACTGAACTAACGGTTAAATACAATTATCCCTGCGAAGAGCATACTGTTACCACTGAAGACGGGTACATTCTAACTGTGTTCAGAATTCTATCTACGTGTAATGGAATATCAAAACATGTACCAGTTTTATTAGTACATGGACTGTATGATAGTTCAGATGCATGGATTTTGAGCGGTCCAAAGAATGGACTGGCTTATATTCTCGCTGATAATTGTTATGACGTTTGGGTTGCTAACACCAGAGGAAACAGATATTCACGAAAGCATGTATTTTTGGATCCTGACAAAGATATGGCATATTGGAACTTTTCTTTCGATGAGCGTGGTAATTTTGATGTGCCTGCGATTATTGATTATTTACTCAATACCACTAGTGAATTAAAATTATTTTACGTTGGACATTCCGAGGGTACAACTGATTTTTTTATCACGACTTCATTACGACCGGAATACAACAGCAAGATCTATCTTTCAGTACATCTTGCCCCTATTGCTTGGTTCAAATATTTCAACAGTCCCATTTTGAACATTTTTGCTCAATTTTCACCAGGATTGAAATCGGCTTTTGATATACTTGGAGTCGGTGAATTATTTGCAAGACGTCAATTGATACATATAATAGTCGAATTTCTTTGTCAGATTGCACCACAAGAAGTTTGTGGTACCGCACTAGCCCTTACTACGGGCTTTGTGAAGAATACAATATCTTCAAGAACACTTGCTGTAGCTTTTGGACACCTACCGGCCGGTGTATCTTGCAAAACTCTAGCCCATTTCGGACAATTAATATTATCAAAGAAATTTCAACGTTATGACGAGGGCAAAATTGGAAATATTCAAAGATATGGAACAGAAAAACCACCGGAGTACAATATTACAAATATCACATCTCCAGTACTTTTAATTTGTAGTCAAAACGACTGGGTCTCATCTTTAAAGGATTCTAAAGAATTGAGTTCAAGACTAAGGAACGTGGTAGAGACATATGTCGTACCAAACACATATTGGAGTCACAATAACCACGTATGGGGCACTGATGCACCTAAAGTAGTATTTAAGAAGATACTAGATTACTTTGATCGTTACAGAAACAACGTTAACTAACGACTACTTAATTGATAATTATTCGGTTAGTACTTTAAACCAAATATTATTTAATAAGTGATGATTTATTAGTTTTATATTGACATGCAATGTGGCCAAACTGTAACCCTGTCAATCAATTTCAAGAAAAATCCTAGTGGCTAAATAAAAAGTCGGTTATTGTACTGTGTTTCATTTAAACATTTACCACTAGTCATTTTATCTGAAGTAATTTAAAATTCCGTATTATTTACAATCCCAAACTACTATAATGACTAATATAAAATTCAAACATATTAACTATTTGAAATTAGAAATAATTTTAATTCTATTGTTGACTTTGACCTTTTATGGTAAGTAGATTAACCTATTTGCTCTTTATTATCTCAAATTTATTCTATAATTGAGCAGTGGGTTAGTCCTACAGTTAAAAGTTTTCATGTACTTTCTTTATAACTTATCAACCAACCCAATTCGGACAATGTGAACAAAGAAGATTAAATCGAGCTAGGCGTGCACAATTACATGAGACTGACGACTCACCTCCCCGCGTGCGCCCTTGTTTTTGTACCGAGCGATGAAGCAACACTATGTTCGTTAGTCTCTTTGAATAATTTTGCCTTATCTACTAATAACAACTATTACTTATACTCTAATATTTTATAGTTCCGGAAAATCCCCATTTATTGCAACTTTAAGCTGAACTTCGTGCTTAAATCGTGGAAACTGACTTCATGAGAAGTAGCCGACATAACAAATTTGTTGAGGCGACAGAATGATAGTTAATGAACCTATTTAATATAAAATAAAATTTATTATCATCAAGTGTTTTCCGTGTTGGTTGCTATAGAACACAGTTTTATCAATTATTGACATAGTTTACCTAATCATCGACATTGGGTATACCTATTATTACCATGTCGAACTCTAAGATAAATAAATCGCTTAAATAAGTATGTAATTAAGTGTAAGTAAAAAAAAGAAACGAACATTGATAAACAAATAATCTATAATATCCTAAAAAAGTCTGAAAAGCCCTATCTTTAAAATAAACAGTAAATTACTTTAAAAATCTTTAAATTAGCCTTTCCTATCTAACTTAAATGTTAGGGCATCACAATCGTAATAGCACAACATATGTCGACTTTTCTTTCTTTCATCATATTCCAATTCAAAAATTCTTTCTATTTCGGCATCAGTGTACAATATCATATCTGTTTTTGTGTATTGCTACATTAGCGTTTTCATTTCGTTTTCTATCTCAGTGTTCACCCGGTTTGTGGCAATTGTAAGGATATATCCATAGTATTTTCAGTTGCTATAACTGTACTTAAAAGTTTGTTCACTGTTTCACTTTTCCTTCCTCGTTTTAGCTTTAGTATCTAATACTTTTGTCTTTCTCTGTTTTTTCCTTCCTTTTAATCTCATTTTCCCTTTCTTCTTTCATTTTTTAATCTATTTCTGTTTTTACTTTTATTTTTTCGGTCTCTGGGAATCTCCACTCACCGGATATCACTAGAAAAGGTGCTCTTTTTAATGTGATAAATTGCTTTCGTTCGAATGATTGTTTATTTTCTAAGTGAGATTTTATTAAACCTCACTCCCGTAGAACTAATACATGATGAAACGAAGAATTATATGTAATAACTTATCATATCACGCAAAAACAAAAGCAATATTGTTATAAGTGACAATAAATTAGAAAGTAGAAGTTTTTACCTTACCAGTTGTTGGCACCGGATTAAAATAATGTAAACAATAAATTTATTTTCATTTTTAGA
>DWTW01001721.1:0-12118 GCA_018246275.1 Papilio slateri
GAGTAATCGATGTACATACATAAAAAAGCAGTCGAGTTGAGAACCTCCTCCTTTTTGAAGTCGGTTAAAAATATTTGATTAGTAGTTTTTTAAGTTTATAATTGTTATAAAATACAGTAAAGAGTAATAGTAACAATTTGTATTTTAGACTGATTTTACCCATCTTTTGTTCGTTTACCCAACTTTGAACCTATTGTCTTCCACTAGTAATATATGAGATCATCTCAGGAAACGCAAAAGTTACTTAAGTTAAAATATTTAACAGAACTGAACCGTAGATATATTTACACCGTGAGTTGTGTAAAGGAAAGTAATGCAATGCAACGAAGCAAAGATCTAATCTTGAGCTGTTTATTGAATCTAATTGGTTTACACTTATGCAACTGTAAGTAGAGTTGAAGGCAGAAAAAGTAATTGAGTGTAATTGTAGTCTAACAATACCTCAATGATGAAACACCATTTTGCAAGACACGTAATCTTACACGTAAACTTTAAACGACTCTGGATAAGGCTAGTTATAAAGAGCTTGCAAAGTGCGGATAGTCTAGTTTTTCTATTTTCCTATAAATAGTTATTTTAATTGATATATAATAAATTCTGAGTTTGAAATCGAAGTCAGACCAGATATAACAAGTTCAAACTGCTTTCGAATTAAAGCCAGGTTTAAGAATCAGGTTAATGAATGTCGGAATAACCTTAAATATTTATGTAAGGCTTTAAAACTTAGACTTACTTTTATAAAGTAGACTCGACATACTTACATACGATTTCACATTCGCTATAATCGAAAACATAGTACGTCAACTCTATATAGGCGCGTAATTAGAAGTAGGTATGATCAAGATTGAAATAGATAGGAAGGATATCAATTTAATTAATGCTAAGTAAAGAATTGAACGATAAAGTATTTTAATCTAATGATAAATCGAAACTGTTCACAACACTATCAGTGCACTTGTATCGACAGAACATACAATCGAACCAATTCCAAGCGAGATACCAATTCTCGATTAAAATTGGTTTCGATAATCGACATCGATTAAACAGATGGATGTCATTCAGTAACAATATACAATATGTCAGTACCGCCCACGTAAATCAAAGCTTGTTCGGTGAATTGGGTAGGTCAACATCTATTTGTCGACAGGCGAGTGCACTCGACATCAAATGAATTAGATCAACAGTTATATCGACATAGCGCAACAACTGATTGCACATACTTAACTGTAGTGATGTCAAATATAAACAAAAACTGAAAAGTTTGCACTAGGCTCTCCTCGCCCTTTCATAGGCATTGGTACAAATTATCGGCCTTAGTACACATGTATGTCTCGTGATTGGTTGAAATTAACGTGTGCTTTTGATAATAGAGACAACAAACAAGAGGATGTTGATAAATAACGGTGGTCATTAAATATTAGGTCACCTGCTTGCTTGCTTGCTTGCTTCCTACATATTAATGTATTAAGATATAAAAGTACGTTGTGCGACATATTCTCAATTGCGGTGAACCAAAGATGAGTTCTAAACGAAGTCATCCTGCTTACGATTGGCGCGTGGGCGAATTATGTCGTAACCATACCGTTGCCCAATTGGTGCGTCCCACTTGTGGGCAACTCGGGTATCCTAAGCCGATACCGAATGTTGGACTATAATTAGCACTAATTCCCACGTCCTTTTCCGCGTAATGCGCACTTTCTCTGATTAAACTGGATATCATTTACCGGGCTTAAATAGGAAGGAGACTATCGATTGGAATGTGTTATTTTGGAGTGGTAGAAATTGACATAACTCTAGAATGCAAGGGAAAACCGTAAACTATAAGTTGCCTGAAGACATTCATAGAATCTTTACATCTTACAAAAAATACCTCTGTTAAATTGCAACTAACCACTTTTTGTCTACCTCCAATGTAGTCTACGGAGCTAATCGCGCTCTGCAGTCACCAATTCCTTTATTTACACATAAATTTTAAAAAAAAATCAGTGCTCACGCCATGACTCAGCGAGATAGGCAGAGGTTAAGGGTATCCCTTTGGTACCTGGCATACCTATATTGCTTCTTCTACATCTACGCATCGCTTGTCGAATACGGGTTCTCTCATTACTGTCTTTATTTAATAAGTGGCTTAGTAATCACCAGTGTTGTTAGGACACATCCCAGATTAACTTACATCCATGGTTATTTCATATGATAAAATATGGTTAATGTTTGAGTTCCAATCTACCTACTAATATATCAGCACAATTGATATTAGTACACAGTATAGGTCTATTATCGGCAAGCTAAGTTAACCGTATTCAAACTCCTCGGTTCAGAGTTTATGCTATGCATGCATGGGCATTCACAGTACATACAATCGTTCGTTAACTTTCATGCATGTGCCATTTCTAAATGGAATGGTATCACTTCGCTGATTTATTATTGCATAAGTATAAACTCCATGTAAAATAATTGAATGTCTATGCACGAACAACTCCTACTTATGCCATTGTTTGCAGAATATTAAAGTTGTTAGTAAGGCGCCTTTAAGATAACCAATATGAGGTGTAACATGCATGCATTTTTACGGACAGATGAATATCGTTAGTGTTGCTTCTAGCTAAATTCATGTCACCATATGCAAACTGCAACAATGTTAAAAGCTAAAAACCTGTCATGCTGCATATTGACAGAGTTATTGATCAATAAAAATGCGATTAAATAGATTTCTAATGATGATTTGAAGTTGTGGTTCATATGCATCGATAATTCCTTCTTTCTTTCTTTCTGTAAAATACTAAATTGCATGCTGCGTTCACTTTTCTAAGATATACGATGGTTTTCAAATTTGAAGTTTGTTTTCATTGTATCGTATTTTGTATTATCCAGTTTGTGAACCGTTTAAATAAATTAATACTTATTCAAGCGCAATCTACTTGGTGCTTTGTGTTTCCAAGATTGCTCTGTCGATTCTTCTTTACTCTTTCTAGTTACTCTTCTTTAAGTTACCTTGCTCCAGGAATTTCGGTCCTGACTAACTTTACATTACCGCCTTTCGAGCGTCGAAACTTGAGTTTAATCTATTCATAAATTCAACAAATGCCGCGGATTTACATACTTTATTAGGCATTGATGACAGCAACACATAAAAATACCTTCATTTAATATTCGATCCGCGTCGTTCATATTTTACTTGATTATATGCTTGTTTGTCTATTTCTTACCGTGAGTTTACACTGCAGAAAACATCACATAAAATATGTTGTTTTATCTCTTCTTCTCTATAAAAAAAACTGAGATGACAACATGTTTTATGTCAATCTTTTCGGCAGTGTGAACTCACGGTTATGCATACACGATTTGCAAATTAATTTTTTGTGGATTTTTTTTACTTAGATTTATTTGAAAAGCTCTTTACGTTAAGCTGTCTCTTTCTGACTCATAAGAGTAGCAAGAGACAATATTGTTAACTTGTTTACGTACACTACTTATCACGTATTAAAGGCGATCCCTTTTTTTAATATCGATGGTGGCCGTAATATGTTTTTGATGAACGAACAAATTCACAGTTCAAAATGCAGAGACTCTACTAAATCTGAGAAGGCCAGTAGCCTCTCAAATTTTAGATCATGGCAATCCCTAAAAGTTAAAAACATAGACTAGTAAAAACTCTAAAAAAAACAATTTTTAAAATAGGTGGCCAACGAGAATGCCATATGGCATGGCATAAATGTGAAAGAAATGAGAAAAAATTTCAAAGACCTTACTAAATGCAAATCTTCACTCTGTCTAACCCTTTGATACACAGCAGTTAAAGTTTTTGTTTCGTGTAGTCATTTTAGCGAGCTGTAAATAAATGTTGTACACATATTCCCGGCCACTTGAGTGGATGATGCGACGTGCGGTTATAAGGTTACAGAATAAAAATAACAAGTGATAAAGAAATTGACTCTTGATTATGTTTTGGAATTTTAACATGAACTCATCCAGTGCCTGTATGTATTTATAACTACATACAAATCTATTGGTGATTATATTAACGATGGAAATTAAATAAGTTATTGATACTACATCCCATAAGATGTATCGGTTAAAAAGTAAACTACCTAAAACAGATATACGTTTGTTACGATTGCAACGCTAAGGATATCCAAGAGCAGTACATCGAGTACCATAGCAAGGTTTAAATACCTTGTACTCTAATAATTGGCACAGGTCCGATTTATCCGTTTGAAAGAGTGAACGTTGAAATTACTGAATCGATTTTAATATCTTTTTCAACGTAAGGACAAAATAAGAAGTGTAAAATACCCCAAAGTAGCATAAGTCATTATTTATTATTAAAGTGCAATAATTAAAATTACAGAGTAACGCCGGGCACAAATAGCTAGCTAGGCTGATATAATATTATAGACGTATTACCTATTAATAGTGAATATAAACAAACCAAAATATTGTGTATATATCAATTTAGATTTTTAAATTATTAAAGTTTTTTTTTAATGTTAACATTAGGAATTGGAGCACGGAAAGAACGGATACAGCTGGATACGGAGCTGATAACGTCTCAAATATTGACTTGGCGCGAACACACGTGGGAAGTAAGGCGCCGCCAAATTACGAATAGACAAAGATTAGCGTCACCTTAGACGCGACACTTTGGTTATTTTTTTTTTAGTTTTAGATACGCATATGCATAGAATATAGCTACACGTTTAAATATAAATATTACGTTTTTTTATCATACCTGCATTCATTATGTTAATTTAAAGAATTTATTATGCAGTGACATACAAATTAAGCTGTAATTAGATGAACATTTGTTGTTTTTATGAATACATTCTCGACGATTTTTTTTTGGCAGAAAGTGAAAGCGGTCCATATGAGAGGTGATCTGTCTACTGAGGTCGTGGTATTTCACCGGTTGAGCCGGCCTATTCGTGCAACAGATGTTGTTGTTGCGGGCGCTACCACTGTTAGACTATATTCATCTATCTCTTTCCTACTTACGATCCTAATTACAAGGAGTTAAATACCATTCACTATTGTAAGCAATATTTATAGGTAGGATTAAGAGGACTTTATTTGGTTAAAAAAGTTTCCTCAACCTTAAGAAAACTTTGATCCTGAATTGTTCATACCATCTTAGAATCCTTGAATACTATTTATATTCGATGTTTATAGTTAGCATTGAACAATAAGTTGTGACGACACAATATAAATGCGAGGTCGACTGATACAATTAATCAGCAAGTGATGTACACGCCCGCCACACGCAATTCTGACTGATGTCTTATTAATTAATTACATTTAGCTCCATAGAGTAATCGTTATTAATCAATTAACGATAGAATATTAACTTTGACATTAAGTGGTACGTTCGTTAGTGTAATGTAAATTTTAATCATAATTAAAAAGATAATTAGTGGGTTTTAGGAACCACCGGATATTTGTTAAGTGACTTTTTTAACGATAATATATGTCATATGATAATGAAAGATTTTACCAAATTTTGTTTCAAACAAAAGTATTGTTGAAAATCCTTAAAAAGTGAACATATTATTTAAATAACATAATTTACTACCATACATTTATGCGGGAAGGCCTCCCACAAGATTGACGTAGATCTATTTAAGATCAGAAATGTTTAAGTGTTGAGGATGTAATAACATGTCATATCTGTTGCCTATATTTAATCTATGAATGTTTAGCGACGGCACATCTACCAAAAGACATTCCGCCGACTAATTGTCGACGAAGCATGTTTTAACCGTAAAGATAACGACTTTTAGTGGCGATACATGCACACCACTTAAGACGTTGCGCTCAGTGTCGAGTGCGCATAACTACAAAAATTAATAGCGAAACTACCATATGAAGCCAATTTAACTTATATTTGAATAAACAATGTATTGTATATAAATCAGCTGATAAAGTTTCATACATAAATTTTAAAATACTTTCATGTTTGTATGGGTGACTTGTTCATTAAAAAAAATTACAAAACAAGTAATTTTCTGACAGCTGTCAAATAGTGGCGGCAAAACCGGCCGCCATTGCAGAGCGAGTTTTTTTTTTCGAGTGCTCCAGTCTGCGGGCTGCCGTCAGTGTGTAACGTATAAAAGACCTCTTTAACGGATACGGTTAATCCGACAGGTCGCGGGATCGCGTCGGATGTTTTGACAGCGCGGCAATTACCTGCCAGATTGTTTGGCGGCCGATTGTGGCAGTCGTTCACATCCTGCGCACAGCCCACGGCGGGGGGTTTGGACTTGCCACAGATAACTAACGAGTTGTAATGCTAGCAATTAACCGTGCATTATCTGTCACGAAACATCAAAAAATTGCGTCCCACTTAAATTATTATGCGCGATAAAAATAAAACTGGATTCTTTACTTTTTAACTTTAATTTATTTATGTAGAAATTTTGCAACATACTAAAAACACATGAAAAAGCAGAATCAGTACAGTCAAGTAGTCGTTTGGTATATTCACAGACGTTTAAATATTGTTACCTTTACCTTAAATACGGTACTACATGTTTATTTGTTTTCTTTTCTTGTATAAATAAATCATAAAAACGAAAGACTAAGTATGTCGGTCGTAACAAGTTATATTAATTTATTAAGTATTTCAGTTAATCATTACAGTAAGCCATTCAAAAAGCTCCCTATGATCAAACTAACAACAATCAACAAACAAATCCTACGCATCGCATCGAGTCGAGCCGCCGACAAATGCATGTCAGACAGGTTTACAAATACACAATCGATAGTTTCCGAGTGCATCGGGGATCGGGACGACAGGCAGGGTCACTGCTGAATGGATTGAATGGAGTGCAATACGGTCACCAAACAAACAAAATTTGTTAGGACAGTCCCATTCTGGCCTGGGGTTTGTTTAACAATAGCTTAGTTTTTTTTATTATAAACTCACTCGTAGATAAGAATCAATATGCACTTATTTTTTATTTGTAATAAACAAGTCGTTATTTCTCGCAACAAACCTATAAAGATTAATTATATATTTCTAATTAGTCTCAGCTATAACAAGAAAACTGTTATGTCTAACGTTGTCATTGTAAAGATAAGAAAAGCGCCAATCATTCGAAGGTTTAAGATATAGACCAGGGTTGGCTAAGTTCCCGAGTTGATAGTCCGAGCCATTTTTCAAAATTTGAAGTTTTTCGAAAGATACAATTATAACCGTAGCAAGAGTCATACAGATTCTCCAGAGCACAATGTCAAATGTCTGTCCGTTACAATGAAAGATTACAAATTCAAAATCGACCTCGAGTCGGTCGATTACGCCACTGTTTAGGTACGTTCGCGCAGTTTTCGAGGAGTTATATCATTTTTAACTTGGACGGAAATGAAATTTGGTACAACGTTGCACTACGTCTTCCATATTTGTTGTCAGTAAATTAAAAGACATTTTGAAACATATACGGAAACAATAATATTATTTTTTAAATATAATAGCACAAAAATGAAAAGGGACCTCGGGTACATTTATCGAGAGCCATAAATATTGCTTCAAAGAGCCATATGTGGCTCGCGAGCCGCAGGTTGGTCCCCCCTGATATAGACTATGAAATTTAAGGTATAACATACGTGACTGTGATCCAACTTTTATACACGATCCTAGCACAAATTTCTTGCATCTTCTATATCCATGTCTTTGTCGGTTACGGATATAGCCACAGTATGATCCAAAGCTTGCGTTTATCCCGTTTTGTGTCGCTAGTGTGGCCACAAGAATCATACTTAAAGCGGTCGCTCAATGCGCCCACTGTCCGCATGGGAACTTACGCGGGTGCGCATTGAAGCGGTGCGTTAATGCGCGAACCGAAACTGTTAATTTGCTATATCCGCGCTGTAACGTGAAAAATAACGCTTAACAAAAAGGTTACAGTGAAAAAACTCTTTTCTTATTTTCTTCACTGCCAGTTACATTAATTACTTCAAACAATATAGTTATATTGTTTGCACTTGTGAAGTTTCACTACCCTGTCAAACAACTAGAAAAATAACAACACGACAATTTTTTTTTCATGTTTTCTAAGTCGGTATTGGCCATTGGTGACAGTAAGCTTTTATGAATTCGCCGACAAACTGATGCCATAAACAAAAATAGAGCAACAGCAGTTTTACAGTTTTATTGGCACACCGTAAAATAAAATTGACAATATCTTGAAGCAATTAAAAATGACCGACAGCTGAGCTGCAGATGTGTAACGGTTTATGATTTATTAAGTATACGATAGATGTTTTTACAGTATTTTTTATATGACCAATATTAATAATAAAATGATTCGTGGTCACAATGCACTCCTCTCGTATGTTCTTCTTCTTAACGATGTTCTTGTCATTTTCTTTTTAGAATTATATCACTTAAAATATATTTTCCCAACTAATAAAACTGTTCACAATCCTAACCACCCTTATGGAAATAAACATTACTGGGAGATGGTTTAAAACAATACTCGACTGAAGGATTATATTTACTGAGAAAGCACATAGCTCACTTTGTTTCACACAAAAAAAAATTATTAGGAAAGTTAGTACGACACATTACAAAAAAATATGTATCAACTGTTCTGCCGGAGAGACGTACAATGAATAAACTAGGTCGGTCCCAAAATATCTGTAGGTACACATCGTCAAAAATGAATTAAACCGTTCTAAATTTACGATAAAAATGTGTCAAAAACAACATTAACGGTAGGTAAACAGGAAACATCAAACATATTATACCGAACAGGGTTAGCAGCGTCATAAAATCGGTAATAACGAGCTTTACATCAGTGCAAGTAATATTGACTGTGCAGTCAATATCACTTTTCATAATCTAATATTGAAAAAGTATGAAAAACGGTCTAGTTATCTTAAAGTTTACCCAGTACAAACAAATAAATCTTTCCTATTTATAGTGTTCATAATAAAAATCAAGTTATTTGTGACCAAAATCTCTCAAATGTAAGCCAATAATTTTGCTAGCGTGAAAGTATTAAATCGATTCAAGTTAGTTGGATACCAAGTAACCGACCGACGGCTCGTGATTACAACGTCCTTGGCAACGACGCGAGATTTAATTAAAGCAGTTTATTTCCAAAGTCAACAGGTGAATTGAAAACGCCTTCTACATCGACGTAACATGTCTATGAATTAATTTATAACGGAGTACTATATGAGCTACGTGTGTATCTTTAAACTAGCGATCAGTCCCACTACCGATAAGCTACTGATATTTATATCCTCCTGGTAGAACTATTTTTGCGTCTTGCTATGCTTGACCTTTTTGAAGGTAGATTTTCAGCAAGGTAAATAGTAAAAGTTCTGTGATTTCTGATGATTTTGGGTGGGGCTTGAGCCACTTAGCCCCTCCCGCCTCCTAGATCTGCCAATGTTGCTATGGATAACTGTAATAACATACAAAATACTAGCCACATCTTATGGGTAGAAGATGGGTATGGGTAGGAAAATAATGCCTCTTATGTATGCTACGTAAGAGGCATCATTTTCCTTTTAACGTCATGTTCTCCCAGCCTTTTACGTATTTAATAATCATCGTCGAAGTTACACAAAACTGTAATGAATTATACTCGTATACCTAAAACTTCTTTACGAATCACTCCGCCTATTGGTGAAAACCGTATGATCCACTAAGTTCCTTTTTTAGTTCAGAAAGACACACGCTGCGCGATATGAAGAGATTCTACATTCCGCGTTATTTCGTTTTAAGTAAAAAGCCTTTATAATTGAATTACGCGCAAAAATATTGATGTAAATATTTTAAATATTGAAGTACAATATGCCACGAACACTATTTTTTTACAGTAATAGACAGTTCAACTAAGCATAGGCACAAGACCTAGATGTCAAAATCCTAACTTCTAACATAATTGCACTATGGATTCTAGTTTGGACGCTTCACTTTTCACTAACTAACTTTACTAGACTAGAAGCCCTTAGAACTAGAAGTTGAAAATATTATGAAGATATATCGATTTTTAAAATTCTTTTTTAATCCTATATTTAAAAAAAACTATGTAATTTGGATACCCTTAGAGTAATTTATATTATTACTACTTTTTTTGGTGATTAAGTTAATTAATTTGGCAAGTGAACCATTAATTTATCATTCACACAATGTTAGTGATCATGGCTATCAGTTAACATACTACTAAGAAAAATGGTATCTTATAAAAGAAAAGAAAAATTGTTGCTCGTTAAAAAGGTGTGTAGGTAGTATGGAGTTTTGAAAACCATTATCATTTTTCCACACTTTTCTTGCATTAGAATTATATTAGATACTGTGTAAGCGTATATTTGTTCAGCATCAGATGATACTTTTTGTTAATTCAACTTGTAATTATTTAATAACGAAATAAATCTGTATCAATAATTTGTAGTAACCTCCAAAGAAGCAGAACCCTTTTATTGAAGGTATCCAAGTCCTTCTGTAGTCTGTACTCTGTATGTGTCATAATCATACCTTTTCTAACACTAATAAAACCCCATCTAATAAAATATCCCCTCCGCTAAACTAGGACATGCCGGGACTTGTGTGATAATATTACAAATCAAGCATAAAATTATTGGTAATTAATAATAAAAAAACATTAAAGATAATGAAAATATAACACCCAAACAAAATATAATATAAATGTATTACAAACTGTTTACTGAATCTACTCCACTGACACACACTAAAGGATTTTTTGTGTGAACTTGTAAGTGCAGTGTTTAACTGCCGCAGATTCTAGGAACTGAGCATAAAGAAGTCCTTTAGTCAGCTCACTTAATGCTTCTTGTCTATGTACTGCATCGATATAAAACGGAAAATTATTAAACTAATAAGGTTAATTCATCTGATTATATAATTTAATTCCCTATAGCTAAACGGTTTGGTGGTGTAGTTAACTGAAAAGATTGAAGCCCGATGATTGTGTGTACCTTATAAGTACTATTTATAGCTGTTTTGAAGTTATGTATAATAAGAGACTGGCTTACGACTAAATATTGTTTATATGAAAGCAAATTCTTAAAAATATATCTGTGTAATTTTAAAATATAATTAAAACGATTTAATTTTCATGTAAGAAAAAGTAAAAATGAAAAAGAAACAAAAAACCGTCTGTGATGTCATTACTATTACATTAATTTTGAAGCCACTCAATAGTTGACAGAAACACAAAGTTTAGTGTAATCAAAAAATGAAAATAAAATATATACAACACTTTAATTTAGATTTTGATGATAAAGAATATCAGCCATATATTATTATAAACATGAAAATGAAATAGGAAGACTGCTAAAATATTATATCACTTATAAAATTAAAAATACTAATATATTTATAGGCAAGTTATATTAAAGAAAACAAAGTAAAAGCTTATATCATATTATAAGAATAATATCAGAAAACACTATGTGTCAATTTTAGTGTCTATAAAAAGACAAAATATTGTCAGTATTCATAAAAATAATTTTTAATAGATGAACAGACCAATTTAATTTCAATATTAAAGATGTTTAGAATTAAGAAGGTATAAGAACACTCTATTACTGTAGTTGGACAGGACATACAGGTAAACTAATGCGTTTATCAAATAAACTAAACTACTCCAGAATATTAATTTTAAAAAATAATGTAATTAATATAAGCCACCTGAGTTACAAGGCCATGAATAAAATTTTATTTTTATTTTATCAAAAAGTACGCCCAAAAGATAACTAAATTTAGTGCAACAACTATCTAGAGCAACTGGATGTGGCAAAAAGTTAAATATCGCTTCTTATCTTGTTGCAAATGCTGCCCTAGTTTTTATTACATATTGCAAAACTACATCCCATTAGATAGGACTAAAAATATAAAAACGGGAAGCGGAAACAATCCAAGGTCACGACAACGGCAAAATCTTTTATGAACAATAGATGTAGAAATATTTCTATCTTATACAATAAAAAAATATGCAAATTTCAAAACTTACTGCAAAATAATATAAGGAAATCCAACAGAATTTTTCGTATTATCGATTTCGAATCACGGTCCATAGTCGTCGAATGATTGCGGGAATTTCTTTCCATTTTAAAAACACTCAAATCAATATAAAGTACAGAAAAATCACTC
>DWTW01001722.1:0-12118 GCA_018246275.1 Papilio slateri
GTGATTTGTTTAGCCTATGGGCGGTCACTTAACATCAGGTGTCCGCTTGGTCGTTTGCCACCTTTTTCAAAAAAAAAAAAAAAAAAAAAAAAGAATTAAGCGTTTTGGTGGCTTCAGTTCAACAAATGAACCCTTATTTATTACGGTTGCTTAGCATAACAACCCTTACGTAAATTATTATTCCAAATTATTAATTCTAGGGTAGCTGTAGTTGTAGGGCACCCTACGTTCATACTCAATTTTATATTCTCTAAACTACTCCCTACGCACTCTCTTTCTCTTATTCTTCTTCTTCTCGTATTCTCTTATTGTTCGTATTTTACGATATTTGAGATTGCTAACAACGGTATTGGAAACAATTTTATAAGAAAAATCAGAACAGGATTAGAAACTACTCTTCGTTTTTTTTTAATAAGTTTAGTTGTGCATCGACATATACTGGACAGAAATTATACCAAATAGCACCTGCAAACAAGCGGTTCACCTGAAACTAAGTGGCCGCTTCCCATAGATATGCATCAAGCTGAGTTGCAGACGCATGGCAGATGCGTTGCCTACCTTAAATGGACAAAAAAGGGATATTTCCCTTTCCTATCCATCACCTCCCGTATTGAATCGGGGAAGACGTCTTCACATCCTTATTAAATAAGGAGGGAAGGGGGAAGACGACTGGAGTTGGGCATCCGGTACCTCACTCATCGGATTAAAAACACAGAATATTTCTACTTCACGCCTGTCTTCAAGGTCATGGTATTTCACCGGTCGATCCGGCCCATTCGTGCAAGAAATGCTGTAGCAGGCTCTACCACTGTTAAGTTTCGATATAATTTTTAAATAATATATGTATTAATGTTTAAATATATTTAATAATATACAAACGTGTTATTTAGACTGTGTATATGTTTAATAATTTTTGTTTAAAATATCAGTAAATTATTGGAATAATTTACTAATATTTCTTTTCAACATTCGAACTAAGCTTAAGCTTCTGCTAGAACATGGTCACGACAATAGTCAAATGGCGGATTCGAACCCACGACCTCATGAGCGGTAGTCCGTACTCTTAATCATTAGGCTATTGGCACTTAATTTTTTTTAAGAATTTGAAAGTTGGTATTTATACTTAGCACTCTTCTCGATTTGTAATTAAATTTACATATTTATGAATCAATATTTTTATAATTAAAAGATTTACTAGACAATAAGCAAGTCTATAAGAGTCAATTAATTAATTAAATTTGTTTTTTCTTCCAATTCTCTGTTTGCTTACTAAAAGTAAACAAACTGCTTTTACTTCTATTTAAATATTAAATCAAAGTGAAAATAAAATAATCAAAGGTAACCTTAAATAGTTTCTTGAAAAAGTTTGTGCTTAATTTTACCCTAGACGAGCGAGTGTCCTAAATTTGCCCTTTGATATCGAGAGGTCGTTGAAGCCGAGAGAAGTGGGTTTCAATACTTGATATTATTATTTCTTATTACACTTTAAAAACGTAATCTATTATATAGGTACCGAGGGTTCGACTTGATTTCTGAGTATTGTAGAGAAATTTTGTAATTTAAAACGATTTCAATTTATTTCAAGTCACAAAATCCACAGACAAAACTCGACAATTAACAAAAGATGAAAAAAAAATGCGTGTACAGCATCGTAAATGTTATAGGAGTGAAACTTCTTAGAAAAAAAACATTATTTTTATTGAAAAGATTTATTATGAGAGAAAGAAATCATCTCCAAAAAACTCTTTATTCACAATTTATAATTCTTCTTTCACAACACATTATATATTTCTTCAAACCTCCTCCATTAATCACCACAAAGATCGGTCCCCTGCCATCCTTATCCAGTGCGCTCACGCAATCTTGACCAGATCATCGGACCGATCATCGTGTATAAGAAGTATTATTTTAAAATGTGTTCACATCATTTGCGCGTTCATCTTTTTTACCAAAACGTAAAGGAAAAAATGTCCCATAGTATAGAAGTGTAGCATTTCAGACTTTTGTTTTATACAGGATGAATTTTACAAGAGATATTACATACACAAGTGATTTTCTGTACATCAAAATTTAAGAAACATATTGTTACCCGCTTATCCACTTGATAATCGCAAATGTGGTCAAATAATAACTAGCAATCAGTATTTCTGTCTGTTCCGATTGCTTTATAACAAAGTGCAAGCTTATACAATAACGTACGTGAAACAAATTTAAGATACTTTTATTTATTTTCTATCTTACTGCTATTTGCGACGCTAGCAACCGTTCTGCGTGTCCAATAAACATAACGTAAAATTCTAGTGTGCTGTGTAGTAAATTAAATTCTACAACTTTCCAGTAACTCCGAGACAGCCAGTCAGTGACTCCAAGATACCCAGCTTCAGAATAACAAAGAAAACAGTGAAATAAACTTGCATAGTGGTATAGAACACAACAAAACCACACGTGATGTTTATACCCGGAAACTACAGATGTGGAGAAAGATACCTCGATTGCCAGGCCGTAATTAATGTATTTAATTATTTCATTTTTAATTCTTTACAAGTGTACGCAACATCCGAAAACCGTAAATTTAATCCCTGCAAGATTGGAACACGAGACCAGTCAGATACCTTCTCACCACTAGTCTATGACTGTTTTTATATATATTCTAAGCCAATATAAGTACTAAATTATATAAAAGTCTAAAGTTTAATCTCCATAAAATACGCTTTAAACGACTTTTATCAAATTTAAAAGCTGTTAAAAAGGGGTCTAATTTCCCAACGCCAGACCTCGACGACCTTTCTGATTTTGTGCCATGTGTATGTATTTAGATATTTTCGGTACAAAAATTTTAAATCTTAATTTACCATTGAAGTCATATAAAACATAAATAATATTTGAAAATTTATTTTAAACGTGTTTTAATTTATGACTTAAGATACTCTTTCAAGTTTCAAATGAATAGCTTAAACCTTTTAATACATTTATTCAACAGAATTCACTGACTATTACATTTATTATTTAATATATTCCAATAAACAATATTTGTATACTGACTAAGAATGCCATATTTAGCCCAACTCTCTTGTTTAAGGAACTTAATTTGATCGGCAACAATATATGTAGGTCGATGACATTGCCATGAAATTTTATCACGAAATTAAATTTTCTTTGATTTCTTATATTATAATGAATTTTTACTGTCTTTAATAACCATTTTGATTAAACGCTTTGCAGACTTGCATACGAGTCTATATTTTAGACGGTGCACTGTCATTTGTTTTCATATTATATATTATTTATACAGTATAGATCCTCTGTCCTAACATGAAATATTATACTTAAATCTCTCATAAAACTTCATATGAATAACTTGTAATGCATCTTCAAAAATTGTAGTATGTATATGGCACAAACAGCACTAAATCATCTGCTTTAAAATGCTTATTTATAGTCTCACAATAGTATAAAGCCGGCTCCAGTCTGATACCTCCACCATGCTGTTATATTTACATATTTAATAATTATTAACAGTGGTAGAGCCCGCGACAACAACATCTGATGTACGAAAGGGCCGGCTCGACCGGTGGAATACCATGACCTCACAGAAGATAGTTGTGAAGTAGAAGTTCGCTTCTACGTTTCGCCTGATGAGTGATGTACCGGAGGCCCAATTTCACTTCTCTTCCTCTTCCCATCCTTACCCAATGATGATAGGATAGGAAGGGATAGAGGTTTGGACGAGGAGGGGATTAAAAGGAAATATCCTTATTCTTGTCTGTCTCCTCTATCCATAAAAAGTAGGCAACGTATCTGCAATAAATTTGCTTGTTGCGAATGCTTATGGGTAGCAGTCACTTAACAATAGGGAACCGCATACTTAGCTGGGAGAAAAGTGTCATTTTTTTCCAAGTTGAAGCTTAAAATTTTAGGCAACAATTTACAAAAGCATTGTTCAGGATTGCATAATAAAAAACGAAAGTTAAAACACCATCACAGGGTGTAGATTTTCTCGATTTTTTAAATGCCTATAACTTTGAAAATACTTAACTTTGATTTATTTTTTATTTTTCTGATAACTATTATGACTTGGCCTATCACCCGCTTCCGCCTTGACGTCGACAACTGGGACAACTCTACATAATGTTGTGAGAATAAGTAACTATACATTTACTTATCTTCAAATTGTTTAGATAGTAACAGCAAAATAAACTGAAGATCCTTTATACAGGGGATGATCCCGAGTAGCGTGAAACCTGATACGGCGATTTATCTTCAGAGCAACTGAAAACAATATGCCCTCTTAGGTTTTAATGGATCTTGGAGACGTTAAAATAAATACAATCATTAAAACTTACGTGAGACGTTATTAACTAAATAATTAATTAAATTAAACGGCTTTACTCACGTTCGTACTACGGTGTTGGTACCGACATGTTTCGGTTCTGTCGTAGGTCCTTCTTCATGGTGAGTGCGATTAGCGATGACTATAAAAAGCCTCCTTTTGAACGCTGCAGTTCTAGGCAACATATAAAGTTATATATGTGCTATTCCCAACTATAATCCATATCTGTACCAAATTTCATCCAGATCCGTTCTGCCATTCTGGCGTGATTGAGTAACATGCATCCATCCAATCATTTATAATAAATACTAGCTTTTACCCGCGGCTTTGCTCGCGTTGATTATTACATCCGAAACAGCTGATGCTATACTCAATTAAATATTGAACTGACCGCCGTTATTTACTTATTGGAACGCCAGATGGCGTTGAATTCTAATCAAATTGCTAAAACTCTTGGTCGTACGATTTTTTAGCTCATCAAAAACAATATTGTGTTTTTTTTTAATTTCCATACTTTACTTAAATATGTGTACAAGATTTCACGATGATCGGTTGAGTAATGTACGCGTTACAAACAAACAAACTCACATTCGCATTTATTATATTATATAAAAGGTAGGATTAGTAATATTATAAACATATTACAATAATAGAAAGGAATACAATATGAACTTGAAAATTTATTTTCAAATTGTTAAAGCTCAATTATCTGAATTATACAAAACTTGAGATTATTATTGATATAAAACTATTACGCAACAATTTTAATGGTTCGCTTCTCAAAGGCAAATAAAATCCATCTCGGTAAAATGTTTGCTGTAACAAATGAGATTTATTGTCAGTTAGAGACAGAATTTAATAAATTATTAACAATATTCGTCCTTCAATGCCTCGTATCTTCTCCAGGTGTCTATAAACTTTGACTATCAAGATAAATAATTCAATTAGTTCAATACGATTCCAGAGAGATTTACGAAATTTTCTTTCCTTGTTTACATACGATCTTTATTGGATACGACTGCTATCTTATGATGGCTAATTTAACTAGTATCAAAGTAGCCCCGAAATACTTTGATTTCGATACCCAAAATATTATGTGCAACTTACAATTATTTCATTATGATATGGATAAATTTTAAACAAGGATAATTCTTTTTTTTATAGTACATGGTGGCAAACGGGCAAGCGGTTCTCCTGATATTAAGTGACAGCTAACCATAAGCATCCGCAACAAGCTGATAAGTTGCAGATGCATTGCCTACCTGTAATAGACAGAGGAAGAGATAAATAGAAAAAGGATAATATCTTTTCCTATCCATCTCCTCCACCGTCAAATCCTCGTCTCCTTCCCATCCTTTCCATATTACAAAGGAGTGAGAAGGGAAGAGGCGTCTAGAATTAGGCCGGTGCCTCGCTCATCAGATAAAACGCAATATACTTCTATGAGGTCGTGGTATTTCACTGGAGGCGACCTCTACCACTGTTAAAAATTCTTTCGTAATGGATATAGCAGAGCATATACAGGTGGAGTTTTAAAACCCCACCTGTAGGAGAGGGTGGATTTTTTTTTCAGATTTTATCTACTTAAATTTACGCGTCTGGTGACCTTATTTTCAAAGAACTTTGAACGCTGTTTGATTCTTTTTAAAAAATAAAGTTTAATGTTTCGTTTGAGTAAAATTGACAACTTCAATATTTAGAGTACTTTTTCTTTAGGTGAAATCAAAAAATTACACACTGTATACGCCTGCAAACATTGTATCTGTGTCTTTATGTCGTACCAGATTAATACATTTTCTTCAACCATCATATTTCAGCCAATTTAGGTAAAACTTAATAAACTACATACCTTCCTCATGAATCACTTCGTTTTTTTGGTGGAAAACGTAGGTTTGTTGACTAGTTTTTGAGTTAATCTCTTTTCATTCTTGACCCGACTGACACGAGGGTAATCTTTTTCGCGTGTATATATGTACGTTCTATTGTGATCACACCTGTAGCTTAAACGGTTTGACCGATTCGGACGAGCGAGGTGTCATTCGATTCGTATTCCTCCTCGGACAGTCTGGTCGGGCTCATTTTTTTTTAAATTAACTATTGCTTTATATATTGACATAACAGAATGTTTAAAAAATCCGTATGTGGCTTCGTGTTGAATGCCGTGCGAACGCCTAGGGCTATTGCACATAAATGGGCCGGCTCAGCTCGGTAAAGATCACTCTGAGAGAACCACTGTCAAGTGCCGGCCAAACACTGCTGCGGTCTGTATTGTGAATGGAATACGAGACCCAATTATTAACTATGTGCCATTTAAACGAAGCACTCTCGAATGTCTCTGTTTGTGCTAAATATGATTTAAATCTGAAATATCGGTTGGTACGTTAGAACGTACAAGAAAATAACTAATATCACAATATGAGATCAAGGATCTATGAAGGGATCATCTCAGTAGCAGGAGAATGATAATGAGTTTTGTAATAAATTAATTAAGAAAGTTTACTTACTTTTTTTAAATCTTTGTCTTAATGTCGGAACCACCATCAGTAAAAAATCCATTTTAAGATTGAGATTAATGTATCCTAAAAATTGAAAAACTTTAGTGGACTGAACTAGAAAACTGATGTTTTTTAGGTGTTTAAAACTACAATTTTAAAAAATACATCGCACAAATGGCCCATTCTTATTCCATCACTTAGTTGCATTATAATTAAAACTAAACGTTAAACTAAAAATCGAACCTAGAACAGAACACATAAAGAGCACTCTGGTTAACATTCGCCATAAACATCCGACACGTCTCTCACCTCTAAAGGAGGAATTCTCGAGTGTAAATACTTCGCCTCATTTTGACGTGAAATTTGTGTCGCGCGTTTTTAGCCGGAGAGGGCGGTACTTGGCGACGCAAAATACCATTATTTATTTTATAAGTAAGGTTTGTTATTATTTTGACAGCGAGAAAGAAAATTTATGGTCCAGAAATAAGTAGTGGGGTTGGTAGACAGCGCCTCAGAAGAATTCTTAGATTGAGATTTCTTAAATTGTTAACAATTTATTTAGCTCACTATAAAATTTTATTCTCTTAAAAAATTATACAAAGTTTCTATAATCCACTAACAATATACACGTATAAATTTCGACACTATAAGACTAGTCACCCGCCCCAGCTTCGCTCGGGTAGATAGACGAGTAAGAAAACAAAATATAGCCTAGGCTACTAGTTAATATAAGACCATTCTATTGGTGAAGGAATTTTTTTAATCAGTTTAGTGGTTTTCCAGTTAATCCGGAATGTATAAACAATCAAATTTCTTTTCCTTATAATCGTATACTAGAATATCAATGCTCAAAAAATTACTCAAGCAGCTCGGAAGTGGATCCGGGTATGTCCTAAAACTACAACCAAAACAGTGCTAACATCCGCAGCACCTGAACGTATTTCATGCAAGAATATATTCATTCATAAGTCTGGAATAAAAAAACACGTTTGCTTCTATTTTATTTATTTATTTATTTATTTTAGATATTTATACTCCATACAAGTAATAACAATTAACAAAAATATTCTATATATATTATTATTATATGGACACCGTTCGGGTAAAGCCTCCTCCAAGCAATCCCATTGTGTTCTATCCTTCGCCACCTTAAGTCATCCTGTACCCGCCACTGCCGCGATCTCGTCTGCCCATCTAGCACAAGGCCGGCCTCTCGCTCTGGTGCCACGTGGTCTTGACCATTTCATTATTTTTTGCATTCGCTTCTATACTAGGTTATAAATACAGGGGGTCTAACCACACGAGATGTAAGAAGGCACAGACATAATCTGCACCAATGCAAATAAAAAAAGTCAGACCACAATGAAAAAAATAAAAAAGATAGATGAGTGTTTCCGAGGTTTCATCTCGGGGCTGTAATAAAGTGCCTGTCTACGGTAAAGGAGTTGGAAAATGATGCTACGTATAAGGACTGTAATTCAATGAATAATTAAACAGAATTCTCGCTCAGAGGGAAAGCGGCCATAACTTCAGCTTGGAAAATTTTTAGACTTGCGTGTTTACTAAGGTCAATAATTTTACATAGCTGAAATATATATAAAACAAAAGACGTTCAGTTTTAAGTTGGACAGACCAGTTCAAAATAAAAGTGAAAGAGACGACTACCTCCATTCTTTCAATTCCAGTTATCTAAAAAGAATTACTTAAAAATTACGTAAATTCAAAAGTAGGGGTAATATTTATATAAGATATGGTAATATTTTATTTTATCTAAGCAGTTTTTCCATTGTTGATGTTGGGATGCGCGACAAGCGCTCTTGTGTGCGTAACTGCCGGTAGCGGACGGGTACCGTAAGAAAGTTATAAAAAATAGTTGCAATAAATATCTGTTCATTAAATATAGTTACAGTTTAAGCTATTTTAAAATAGTACTTAATCAATCCAATATTTTCTAGATAATAGATGTCTATTATATAAAAAATGACGTGAGGACGGCAGCAAGTCGCTGGGTGCGGTGCGCGGAGGACCGCATACTGTGGAAGGCATTGGGGAAGACCTATATGCCAAGCAGTGGACTGATACAGGCTGATGACGATGATGATCTAAAAAGTATTGCTAAACGAATCAAATAATATAAGTAAAGAACTTTTAATTTTTATTTAAATTTTACATAATATGGAGTCAAAACTGAACTACTCTTCGGATGATTCGTCATTAGCTTCATCTTATAGATTTATTATTAACTCAAGATCAGTGTCAGAAATTTATATGGTTATATTCAGCTTCTTTTTTCATTACGCTGTTAGATATATTATACTATGCCATGTCATTCATTACATTTCACATGTTTTTAGGAACAAATTGTGCGCGACATATTTTTTTCAACGTTTTGTCGTATGTCTCGTACTTGCCGCGCTGATGGTACTTAACAGTTTTTTTAGAACTCAAAGTAATTAACAATAAGGGCCCGATCGTTGTCCAAACGGTCCCGAGCCAAAGCATACAAAGGCAATGTGCTTGGATATGCACACACAACCATGGAAAAATTACGCTTCTTCTTCACGGCAAAAACTATTCTTATGTAAACTATCTTGTTATACTTACTACTAAAAAATTACTTTGTATCTAAGTGTTCAATAAAAAAAAAATCAAAAAGAAGATACTGAATAATTATTTAATTTTGTTAATTAATTAATTAATCAGTGATAAATAATTGAAAGCCTTAATAATGTGAAAACACTGTATCTTGATTTCTTCCATATAATGACAAACTTGTATTCATAATTTAGTAAACAATACAATTAATCCCAATGAGAGCTTAAATTCAATAGATTAATGTTGATAATGGTGAACGGCCTACCACAATGCTACCTCGACGTCTTTATTAAAAACTTCTTAATTGGTTTACAACCAGGGGCAATGTTAAACGTGTTTTACTTTGATATACCAAAATGTCACAATTCCGCCTGAATTGCAAATTCAACCTTCATTTAACGAAATAACTTCACACCTAGAGTAGGGTGAACCATAATTTTGAGACAAACCCGTGAAAATACTTACTTCCCCTCATTGGACACTCAGGAAAATATATGTTCGCAGGTGAGTAATTTAGCGAAATTATTAAAACTTGTATGTGTGTGTATACGAAGTGTTTAGTATCAATGTGTGTGTTACAAGACGCGTTAGCACGTTTTACGTTGCTAAAGAGCTTTCGGATTAAAATGAATTATAATATGGCGCTTATCGTAAAAGCTTTTTGTCTTTGACTGCTTTATGCGACACTAGCGCGCGCCCCAGCTTTGTGCGTGTTGTTTTCTTATTACAAATGTATTTTGTATATTCATCAGATAAAGCAGAAACTGTGCATATACTTTGACGAATAAATAAATTATTTTTAAATCTCCTCAGTTCTTTGACATTAAATTTCAATAGACCTTTCTGAAAGTATTTGACAAAAAAAATGTTCTTTTTTATAATGAATTAATTAGTGCGTGATTACAAATGCGTCTTATCTTTTTTTTATTTTAAGAAAGTGTTTTTTTTATTTTGTAATAATATGGTCTATTAAAACAGATTTAGGAATTCCTTTTTTATGACGCTGTTTGTCTTCAGGTGGACTTGAGGTGGCAGAGAACAGAAGACACTTACTTAGGCCTCAGCCTTTTTAAGAGAGTGTGCTTAAAGGTTTATTAAAAAAATACATATGAGCAGCAACATAAACAGTTCAAATTAATTAAAGTAACATGGCTGTGTTGACTTACGTTTTCTTCAATCTTAAGTCGTACTAATATGTAAATTTACTTAGAAAATTAGAATTACCTTTACGTTAAATTTGAAATTACATTTTGTTCACAATAGTAATGACCTTATTATTTTCGACTTTGTTGTCTCTAAGTTTTTAACTGATGCTTACAACAAAAGTCTTATAATAAAAAAAATTATAATATAACATTCCTAATAAAATTATCAGCAATATTATATGTATTATAAATATTTTTGAAGACTTTTTGTAAACATCTGTTAGAAACTCAGAAACAACAACTTATTTACTTAAAAAGTAATTAATACTAAAGTAATATTTTGAGAGCTACATATGTCGCTATTATCTCGACGTTCTTTTGGTTTTGGTGATTTATACTGCGGTAGATGTTGGAACGAGATGATCTCGCAACATCCCGAACGCTGCCCGACTGAGTCGAATTCGGCGATTGACCTCTTTCTAAGTTGAACCTACCTCAGGTCAGATTGTCTTTGAAGTCTACCTACCTTATCAACAACTTCGAGAGTACGGCCTCCAATCGTAATCTGAATGGATGAAACACGGATGTTCAATATGACTTTCGTCTTGTCCATGTTCATTTTAAGACCCACTCATTCGGATGCTCTATTGGGGTCGTCAATGCTCAGAGTTCCTCCATGGTCTCACCCATGACAATCGAAATCAGCAAATTGGGGAATAGTATATTTATGCTCCATTTATAACAATATGCTATAATATTTAGTACCTTCTCGTGGTTGTGAAAAAAAGGGCCATTGGAATTTCCGCTCGTTTCATCTAACATTAAAGCCAAATACAAATCCTACAGCAAACAAGATACTAACTAAGTCTTTGCGCACAGATTACCGAATCTTTTCGTACGACCTTCGTCCCTTGACACAAAACACGGCCCCTGAAGTATGAAATTCAGTAATACAAGTAAGACCGACGCGCGTAAAAATACCAAAGTAGGTTGCGAACTAAAGGGCATATCAAGGTTTAATATGTTAGCCAAGGCCTTGACTTTTTATATGAATTATTTCACACAAGCTTATTTTAATACGAAACCAAAACAATATGAAATTTATTAAAAAAATAATTTTTAGTGGAAACCAATAAAAATTAGAATATCGACCGTTCAAATTAGAAGGACTAAGTGCGTAAAAAGAAAGAGTGGAAGAGGAATTCTTAAGCTTACGGCTAACACTAATATTTAGAAATACTAATCAAGTGACAAATATCGCAGCGGTATTCTGGTCACATCGTGCGACATCAAATCCTCTATATTATGTTGCTACTAAATTTTTGGTAACTCTGGACAAAATATGGTTTGTTACTATTTTGAAGTATTTAATTAAAGAAAAAAGAGAATGAGTAACAATTAACCGATAATACTACATAATTATTTAAGGGTTAATTTGTAACAGTTTGTACTTAAATGGTCTCGTAGTTACGATAAAATGTTCTCGAATAAGCCTCTTAAATGAAGCCTTATTTCGCCTTTGTCGGATATGATCGTACAAGAAGTAACAGAAG
>DWTW01001723.1:0-12115 GCA_018246275.1 Papilio slateri
TTACACCGAAAAACAAAACTTGTTATAAACTTGTTACAAACACTTTAAATCTTTCGCTATATGTATGAAATTAAAAAAATGTCATGGTTCATCCATGCAAACATTGTAATTGCACGAATTTATTTATTTGCTTTGTTAATTACTTTAGATTCGTATATGAAAATATAAATAAAAAAAATACAGAGAATTATGTGACACAAATTATAAATATGTCTAAAAAGGAGTATTATTTCTTAAACTAAATATAAAAGAGCTTGACTAATTTATTTTCTGTCCATGAAGACGATGACGTCACCGAACCGCCTCAAAGTATCTCTTGACAATTTTGTCTAAACCTTCAGCGGTTGTCGTCTGAAATATATAAAAAAACGTCAAAAAACTTAAATGTAAGTGATTTAATTTAATTCCGTTTTAGTTTATCAACCTAGTCAATATGGATGAACGCTTTTAAATACTCAAAACAGCCACCAGCTAGGTAGTGGACAAATTTGTTTGTACATGTTTGCAAAATTTAAAAATGAACTCTTATTTAATTACTTAAGTACT
The DNA here is from genome assembly GCA_018246275.1 of Papilio slateri. Classification (NCBI taxonomy): domain Eukaryota; kingdom Metazoa; phylum Arthropoda; class Insecta; order Lepidoptera; family Papilionidae; genus Papilio; species Papilio slateri. The sequence continues at coordinate 547 of DWTW01001723.1, forward strand.
CGTATGTACAAGTTCGAGACTTATTGGACTTCATAGCCTTAGACACACACAACAATAAACACAAGCAGAAGAAATACACATGCTAGGTACATTCACGTACACAATCTTTTTAGTGCATTGGAAGTCCCAATTCTTAAATAATTAATCTTTGTGAGTGTATAATTATTTACTTACTGCTATCATTTTGTCATGGAAAAATTCACGAATATGTTTCGACGTTCTGCCGTTTTCTTCTCGCTGTATATGTATCATCTTATTTCCTTCTATTGTAATTACGCTTTTTACCTAGAATCAATTTATACGATATATTAGATGGACGTACCAGGACGTAGAGGAATATTACTTTTAGGTAATATAACTTTAAATCACTTAATTGTTTAAAAATACGGCAGTGCTCGACTTGGCGGGGGCACTGCCGTGCGCCCAAATTTGTTTCTACGTGTTGTCGCTACTAGATTATGGTGTTATTGCATTGCATTTTGTTAAATAATAAATTGATTAATTCGAAAAATGCACTTATTATTATAACCATAACGAGCATCACAATTTTAATTATAAGTCTAATTCAATTTGCAGCAATCTATGTTCAAAATGAATTAGTTACATTTAAGACTATTATTTATTTATTTATATGACAATGCTGTATTTTTAAATGGATCTAAAGAATCACTCAACAAGAAGCGAAGTTATATGTTTTTATTACAGACATAACTTAAAAAAATATTTATATTAGACTAGCTTTTTTCAATGAATGATGGTTGAAGAATTATTCCTCGCTACTTACTTATTACTTTTGTCAATATATATATATTGTCAATTACAATGAAACCGAGCCGAGCTTCAGAGATAAAAAAAAATTGTTTAATAGATACGAGTAGGTTGAGATGAAAAATTGTGTTACCTTAACACCGTCCGGTTTAACCTCATCGAACTCTACTCCCAGAGTAAAGGTGACGGAGGAATTTACCAGCCTTGAGCTGAAGCTGAATGTGAAGGTGCCATTTTCGTTTAACGTCAAACTATGGGTGGGTCGAAGAGTCAGCGCAGCCTTCCGAGCTATGTATCCCACGCCTGATATGTTATAATAAATATTAGGTGCGTAATTTCCTTCAGATAATATCAAAAATCACCTGCTAAAAGTTATGCTCGCTGTAGAGCATTATACATATTGTCGGATTTGAGACCTGAAAACGTCTAGAAATAAACTTTTTTTAGAAGGAGGCAAACGATCAAGCTACTGGCGTGATGATCATCGCTCAACATCAGCAACGATCAGGAGAGTTACAAACCTTTGAGTGGAAAAGAAAGGCCAGGCCTTTTTTATACTTAATATTATAAAAAGAAAATATTAGATTGTTTGTTCCGGATAAACTCAAAAAGTACTGAACCGATTTTATAAATTTTTTCACCAGTAGAGAAAGACTCTATCAGTGAGTAACCTAACCTATTTTTTAATTGTTCACCCGAGCAAAGCTGGGGCGGATTACTAGTTATTTATATTGCTATATCTTTTAACCTTTATTGAATTACAAAGATACAATTTTGAAAGGAAGAAAACTTCTATCTATATAAATAAAAATCAATTCCTAAAAGTATGTCCGTGCAGAACATCAGAACGGCTGCACTATTTGGTAAAATATTTCTTTAATGTTTGTAATAACAATTATTTGATTATTAAATTAGATAAGGTTTTCATGAAATACAATGTTTGAAAAATCGTACGCAAAAGTTCGGGATATAAAATCTCCATATAATATCGGTTGCATATTAATATGTATTATTGAGAGATATTACTGTTTTGACACTAAAAACATTTTGACATACTTTACCAATAATACCAAGTAATTATAACTAAGCGTAATCAAGTTTCAAAAAAAAATCCAGCAAGGAATCGAACGCGTACGAAGCCGGCATCAGCTAGCATAAGAATATTTGTTTTAACAAAACATTACTGTAAGTTAAAACTTAAATTTATTGATAAACTTACCTATAAAAATTAAATACTCTTCAAAGTTCTCCGAACCGACCATCACATACTTCACTCCTAGAAACTCTTTCATCGTAACAATAGGATTTGATATATGTATCAAATATTTCGACTTATTTCACGTGAGTTCGTCGCAAAGATCGCGGCGCTATGACATTGTTGCGGCTGCTATCAGACCTACGTTTCGAGATAAACGATAAATTCACTAACAGCCGATAACGAAGAACGATGGGTTAATTTCCTTGCTTTTGTTTGCTAACTGATCTAATTACGCTGCCGTCTTGTTTTTATGGCCATGTGTCCCTGGTGGCTACAGTTCGTAATACCGTATTTAACTATGTATAAGTTATTTCATAGGTTTTTTTTTTACGGAAAAAGGTGGCAAACGAGCAAGCGGCCACCTGATGATAAGTGACCGCTACCCATAGACATCTGCAACAGGCTAATGAGATACGTTGCCTACCTTTAATGGACAGAGGAGTGGATAGACAGAAAAAAGGATATTTCCTTTTCCCATCTATCCCTTCCTCATCCAATCAAAAATCAAAGTAGAAATGGATAGGAAGGGAAAGGGGACTAAAATTAGGCCTCCGGCACCTCACTCATCAGTCAAAACGCAGAATACTTCTACTTCACGCCTGTCTTCTGTGAGGTTGTGGTATTTCACCAGTCGAGCCGGCCCATTCGTGCAACAGATGTTGTTGTTGCGGGCTCTACCACTGTGAAGGGCTCTACCACTCTACCAAGGTGAGGTCCATGTGAGGTGGTCTAAGAAATGAGAGTTATGTATTAGGATATTGAAAATTTCGGAAAAATGAAAAAACTCCTTCTACAGTTTCTTTATTACAGGATAAATAGAAATGAAAAGAAAAACTCACGCTTTTAGTTATTTTAATTTTTTGCCTGACCTACAGAAAGGTTATGTTTTTTGCGGGTATATAAGTATGTGTATTTCCGTTCCATTGTGCCCTGGAGTCTAAACGGCTGGACCAATTTTGAAGAGTGACGTGTCATTAGATTCGTATTCTTCCCCGGAGTGTTATAGGAGTACAGTCAGTCGGCCTTATTGGTTTTTTAAATTAACTATTGGTTATTTAATTTAATAAAAACAATACAAGACTGGACCTGGGTACGTCCTGCGACCTAGAACTACGACCAAAAAATCAGTGGTGGAGAGCAACGCAATGACTGCGTTGTGTGCTCGGCTGACCGGCTCGACCGAGTTTGTATCGAAACCTCTTTGAATACCGGAGTGATGTGGTGTTTCAAACCCTACGTAAAGGCTGCCAACGTAATTCATCTGATTTTTGTAGTTGTTTATGGGTAGGCGTAGTCTCTTATATCAGGTGGACCGTTTATTCCCTTACCACCTTCTTCCATATAAAAAGGATTCGACACTAAAGACATTTCCAAGGAAACCTAGCATTACTACGACCCTGGATTAAACGAGTTTCCAATATATATAATATTAACGCAGTTGTAAAATATTATCATTTGCTTATATTTGTAGGTCAAAAGAGCATTTATGACGAGGCGACAAAGGACCCCGAGGACGCAAGCTGCCGCGCTAGCAAACGCCAAGACCGTCTGGACAGTAGCGTAGAAGGTAAATTTACTGACAGCTTGCTAACCATGATCTTTTAAGTCCACTCGGCTGCACTCCACCAGTCATAGTTTTATTACCGTGTTCTTTAGATTAAACCGCTACGAAATGTTCATTGGCGGAAGGCAGCAGCAAGCGACAATCAGTAACTCTCTAGACCGGTGTTACCCAACGTGGGGGCAATTTGATAGTTAAGGGGGCAATTCAAAAATGGACTCGACACGACTTTAACCCTTTTGCTCCGGGCTATTTAAACGCAATGCTAGATATCGGTGCCAAATTTAAAAAGGCAAATTCTTAAAAAAATGCTGTAAATAATTATTAGGTATAATTTTGTTTGACGTTACCTGTAATCAACTGGGTGATTAGAGACGTCAAGTAAGTAAAGTCGTAAGTCAAGTGAACAAATCAATTTTTTAATGTTAAAAATGATGTATGGGGCGTAAAAATTTTAGAAATGTTAAGGAGGGGCACAAAAAAGGTTGGGAAATAGAAACTGGTTTAGGTATCTACATTGAAAACCAAGCGCTCCGCGCAATAGTTTCTCCCGCGTGAACTTAAATACGCTATTTTTTATATTTAATTTCTAAGGTCATGAAAAACACATTAACCGTTATAAGTCAACTTCAAAAAGACAACGCATAGCTCGTATGGACATAGGACATGGAATTTGCGACATTCCGATTTTGTAAGACGCCGTCCCTTTTGTCATATAATTTTAAAAAGCGATTAAAATATATAATACTAGCTGGAGATAGTTACAATACTCAAGTAATATATTCTACGTTAATTCAGGACATAGCTTTACATTTTCCTTGTAAAATATTAGTACGTACATGTATATAAAAACATCACAGACTTTAAAATGTCTCCTTTGACCTATATCTATAGAACTGTTTATAAAAAGCCCGTAAAGAAATGTACAAGAGTGCAAATTGCGAGGCTCCCCACTTTGAGCGCGACTCCCAGGTGTAGCAGACACGGGAGACGCACTCAATACTTTCATTAGGGTGAGCTGCACGACAACGTAATCTCCGTAATGGCTCTATTGTTGCGCCACCGTCGCCATTTTGAATCGCACGTTCAAGGCGTACGGGCTTCGTAAAGAAATCGAGAATACGCACGCATTAGCCAACTCTTGTTTACTACGCGAAATGGAAACTTGCCGTTGTATAAATTAAAAAAAGTATTGCGTGTCTGTTAATTAGCTAACGACCTAGCTGTGCAGCTTGTTGTCCCAGGCATATACATTACTAGGAAATTAACATTGGAGAAGTCCTTAAAAGTGAACTCAAAGTGGTATTCAAAGCTGTCTACGGCGAGAGGAATGAGCGAAAGAAGAAAGTAATGAAACGTAGACATGTTACCTTTTCTAACATATTCTTACTTTTAAGCAGATTTAATTCAGCGATTGGAGTATGTTTGTTTGACAGTACATTATTTTATAGTATACACCGAAGGAATCATCATATATAATCGTTATATTTTATTTCTTTATATTGACCTCTGACGTGTCAGGTCCTCGTGTTAACAGTGCTAGCAGTATGTGAATTTCAAAATTAGGCATTCTCTCTGTATATGCAAGCATACAAAGTGGGCCACCATAAGGCGATGCCTATTACACATTATCAATTAAATCAACAATGTAGCGATGTTAGGTTGGGCGTCCTAATTACTGCTGCTTTTTACCAAGCTTATTTGTTAAGAATTATTATCTGAAAGTCGAGAATTCGAATTAATCGATAAGCACATACTGAAAATTCGTTCAAATGTATAACACGCAAATATTTTGATTTAATTTGAAATTTAGTTCACGTCTTATCACGTTGATGCTTTGTTGAATTTGAACTACGTTTATTATATTGCATTGTAACTATGTAACGACACAAAAAAATTCATATTCCGGGGTTAACTAGGAGATAATATCTACGCCGCATACCGCGCCCTTTGCATCATAGACGGTAAAGAATAACTAAATAAATAAAAATTCCAGATTCAGACAACCACGAAGCTGGTCTCGTGAAAATCCACAAGAAGCGTCGTCTCGTCGCCAGTGACCTGGGTAAAGGCTGCGATGCACTGTACGATGCACAGCTGCCCCCCTCGCCGGAGAGATCAGAGCTACCCACCACTCCAGAGAAGAAGACAGAAAGGACAGAACCTGAGACTCCTCAAAGCGTCCGGTAAGAATTTATGAGACTATGATTTTTGCCGAATGTTACTTCATAATCCATTGCTTCATTAACACAAGTGTGCAGGTGTCCTTTTTTAAAGTAATAACTAAAAGTCAGTGCAGAGTGATAACTCTAGACTGACTTTTAGTTATTAATAATACAAATGATAATTTGCCACAAGAGATGGCCCTCTAATAGTTTCTTTTTTTGTGGAGTTTTTCCTACAAAGGCACTTATATAGATAATTTTTAAAATGAAAACCGCATCTAAATACAAAATTTCATCCAAATTGTTAAAGCCGTTTCCGAGACAGACGAAACATATGTATATAGAAGAATTGCTCGCTTTATACAGGATGTCCCACGGCGATGCCACATCCAAGCGAAGTACCTTAAATATTGTAGATAGGAAGTTTTCCATAAAGGAGACTTCATCTTAATTTTAAAAACAAATTGAACTGTATTCAATGATTTAAAAAAAGCCTGCCTGAGCGAAGAGTTTAACCTGCAAAAATGTGAAAAATAAAACATACGTTTTTCAAAGCACCGATACAAAGGGTTGTTTTTTTTTCTAAATGACATAGCATGATAGATGAAGGGAAGACTATCAGATTATTAAAAGTGTTGAAATTTGCATACCGCAGAATGGATCACTTTTTGAGCATTTGAAAAATAATTAAGTTTTATTGTTATTTAATTTTCGAGAAATAAACGACTATCATATGATACGATATGTTGCAATACAATGTAATTATTGAAGATAAAATTATAAATTTCATGGTCTTCCTTTTATATGACATACTATGTTATAGGGAGAAAAACAATACGTTTGATTAAATCTTTAACTGTTTTTGTAAAATACATGTATTTTTTATTTTCACATTTCGTGGGCCACCTTTCTCGTTCAAACAAGAGATTGCTTAAAAATCTTTAAATGCAGTTTAAATTCTTTTTAAAATTAAAATGAAGTCTCCTTCAAGTAAAACTATAATATTTAAGGTTCTTTTAGCCTGGACGTGGCATCCCCGTTGAACACACTGTATTGATATCACTTGTACTAGGAAAGTATGGTTATTAAAAGATCAGATTGATTTGTTAAAGATTAAAACCAGTTGTTAATAAAAAGAAAGACGCGACGGCCTTCAAGCGGCTCATGATGCGGAGCAGCGTCAGGTCCAGTGCGTCCGCTGCATCGTAATGAGAGACGACGTGACAGTCCACTAAGCATAGGGTGACCACGCGGGTGACTGATTGAGGACATTGTTTTCTCATCTTCATTCTTTGTGCTGAAATTAATAAGTACTTCATGAACATCTGCGACAAACAGAACAATTATGGATTCATTGCCAGCCGTTTTGGCATATAAAGGTACGGCGATATTGAACGGATTACTCAAATATAGGAATGTCCTAGAATCGCAATATTGAAGCATAGTTACCCTAAATGCAGGACAGTCGTCATTAAGTAAGCAGGGCGCCGAGGACGTACGCAGTATATAATGAATCTTATCCCCGCGAGGCTATTACGATACTGTTTCAAACTAAAGGTGCACGTAAATATCACGTGATATTTAATAATTTATATTAAGGATGGCAGCAGTGTCCGGCCGAACACTCTGAGTGTCATATTACGCGACCAACATGGGTTTAATTTTCATTTTTTTTATCGAAAATGAAGGCAATAAGTAGTTCATCTGGTTTCTAGTGAACGTAGCTACACATATGACAGCCTAACTAAAAACATGGCTCACTTTTATGTGGGAAATATGTAGGAAAGATAACAACCTCTTTTAAAGGCCAAGCTTTTGGGCGGTCGTTTAATGCAATATGATGATACCTCCGCTCCGGTTAAAGAACATCTATGTCTTACATAGATTCTGTACTAACTTCTAATCTTATTGTGTATGAAACTTATTTCATAGGATTACAGAAGACTACTTACGGCACAATATCAGTTTACTCAATTTTCTTAATTGTTTCATATCAGATGGTAACAACTAGTAAAACTTCAACATCAACATTATTATGCACTCTCGAACTCCTCAGCTGCCAACACACAAAGTTCCCGTGCCGAACTTATCCAATAGACACGCACAACCTTGACCAGATAGTCGGTCCATCTTGTAAAATCAAGCGACTTCTAGTTCAGTCTTTAAACTCCGTCGGTCGTCCGTTGTGGTAAATATTACCTTTGTTAAATTTATCTGTCGGATAAGATCGCAATAAACAAAAGTTAACAATTTATCCTGCGTATGTTTAACAATCACTGCAGGCGAGCAGCGCCGCGGAAGTATGGCGAGGTTGTACATATATTGAAGGACAATTTAGAAGACGTGATTCGCTTCTCTAATGGCGCATTTAGTTCGAGGAAATCGCAGTGATCATCAAACTATAGATTGTACTATCTTAAGCAATACATTAATGTAATGATATATGCTTAGGTCAATATTTTATTACGTGCCAATGAAAACGATCCTATAGCTAGCCTCCGTCCTGAGTAAGGTTGTCTGGTAGTTGGGTTCCTACTTTTATTCAGGGTAATGATTGGTGATATTTTTAAAGAATCACATTCATAATTATCGCAGTAATAGCTTTTTAATAGAATAAGGGGACAAACGAGTAGTGACTTGTCTAATGTTATATGATTACTGATGCCCATAAACATCCCCGAATCCAGAAGAATTGCGTATGCTTCGGCGGCCTGTATGGAGTACGCGCTCTTCTTGAAGAATCTTAAGTCGTATTGGTTTGGAAATACCGCTTTCTACAGCGAAGCAGATTCAGCACGGTCCCCGGAGTCCGGCCCCGTGTTTTGAGGCCCTGCGTCATACGAATTTACCCAATTAAAACACCGATTTTGAATTTTTTACAGAATTTTCACAATCTTGAAACGAATGTTTGAACCCTTATTTGACGTAATTAACTGTAATGTTTCAGCCCTAGCATTCTATCGGCGTAGTTTCTACAAAGAGCCGTCGCGTCCGCTTCGTCTTGGACCAGCGAGCTCCGTTCCGCACAATTCTTGTCAGCTAAAATGCATCTGTTATTGATATACTGAGAATTTATTTAATTAAACATTATTACTAGTTCTTAAATATTGTTATTTTATTTATTTACATATGTATTTGGAAATTATATAAACATGTAAAAATTTGAGGAGTTCAGTGTCTTGTATACCAGACATGAACTACGTCAGATAAGCCGTGTCTTATAAAGCAGTGCCTTCGTTTGTGCAATTTGAGTGATTTTTTTTTAGGATTTTTTATGTGGCTGTCTCAATAACAAAAGAGTAAAAATGTTTTGTACATTTTTTTATAGAGAACATCGATTGTACCATTTTAGAACGTAATACGGCGTGTTACCGTGAGTTCACACTGCCGAAAACATTCATATAAAAGATGCTGTCATCTCTTATTTTTTTATAGAGAAAGAGAGAAATAACAACATGTTTTATTTATGTTTTCGACAGTGTGAACTCACGGTATGTTTAGGCAAAGCAATTTTTTTACTATAGTGAATGAGTCAATGGTGAATTCTTAATAAAATTTTACCCTTGCGGCTTTTGACCCAATCGATGTAAATATAAAGTGTAAATTCTTTCCGGTTTCAATAACTTATTAAATATATCAAAATTCACCGAATGATGTTTTGTACACAAGAATAATGTACAAAAATAAAAAAGTTTAAAACCTTGAACAGTTACGACCAGAATGTTAGCTTAATTACATACAATATCGTGGTAATATTAATATTTAAACAGAAAGATTGGCAATTTAATCGTTTTTTTTTAATCTTTGAGATAATCTCTAGCATTTCCTTATTGATTCATCAAGACGGTTTACGTAATTGACAGAAGAAAAAATATACACCTTTGAACACCATACGTGTAACCCTGAACTTTGGAAATATCAAAGTTACTGAACATTTGTCTTAGAGAACATAATTGATAATTCAAATATTATTTTTTAAAAGTTTCTAACAATACGGTACTTAAAATGTTATTATGAACTTTAAAATGATTAAAACTTTAGTGAGACATCTTAATTCACGTTCGCGTACTTCGGTGTCGGTACCAACAAGTTTCGTACCTGTCGGAGGTTCAAGGACTGTGTGCGGGACGGGGCGCGACCGCGATCTAATCCCACTTTCCCTGAAGAAGGACCTCCGACAGGTCCTAAAATTGTCGGTACCAACACCAAAGTACGATCGTGAGTTAAGCCATTTAATTAATACTTAATTGTGAACTTTCACGTATTTTTGTACTAAAATCTAGTAGATTGATAATAGCTAATTTTATCAGTCTTGGGTTTTGAGTTTGATATCTTTATTTGTATGAATAATATAATCGTTGACCACGTTTGTGACAAGTTATCTAACTACGCGGAAACAGTGCCATTTTTTTTAAAGTATACTACTTTTTTAAGTACTATATTTCAAGATAGGCTTGACGAAAAGCGGTTAGAGATTGCCATCTCTATCTAACATAGTATGTTTAAAAGAGGTAAGAGAATATATACTAATAATTACATTTCCAACGAATCGTAACATTTTAATGGCGTCACTGACGCTTGGCCGGATACCGTTAGCATAAAAAAAGTATTCCACAGATTATAAATCTAATAACACATAAAATAATTCTTACAAGATAATTTTCAGTTCAGTTCTGTTATTGGCACAGATAAAATATTACTTTTTTTATCTGTGCTAATAACAAAACTGCACAAATAGCGTTAAGCCGATATTAAAAGCGGAATTATTTTTATGTCCAAGGCAACAAACATGGAAGTAAAATTAACTCGGTCGTCCAAGTGGATTATTTTTACTTTATAATTTTGGTCCACTTTAATAAATTACTTAATTAATTTATTTTTTTAATTTAATTCGATGTTATTGATTTTGTTACTTTTAATGTTGTTTTGTGTTTTATACGTACGTATATTTGTTACGTAGTTGTATACTGAGTATTTCATTATTTTTGTTATTTTCGATCGGTCTATTTCTGGACTGAGATCCACTCCAATACCTTCCACCTTTCACTGGAAGGAGGAAGGAGATCTGGCACATTACTTCGTGGCCTGCATTCCAAGGTTTTCTTCTCCATCTTTAGATGTGGATCGATTTTTGCCATTCTGGGATAGAACCCGTCTTATGCAGCTTTATAAAGAACACTGTCTGTAATATTTCAAGCAGAACATATCTCTCATTTACATACCAAAAATTAACTCAATCGTTTAAAAAAATGATAATAATATGTTGTTACGTATTAATAAAAAATAAGTACGCTACACTATTAAAGATTTCATTGTTTGTAATGGACCAATTTAGGAAATACCAACCGATTTTAATTTGTAATTATTTTACAAAATAAAAAGCTACATTAACCAGAAGTTACTTAAGCTATCTTTTGTATTATTAACGTACAATACAAACAAACATTTTTTATTGCTAAAATGTTACAGGGTAAATGTTTTAAAACAAAAATTCTTAAAATCTTAGATAATATTTTTTTATATGATAACAGTGTCATGGATAGACAAAGAAGATATCTCGCAAAAACAAAATTACCAAAAAAATAACGTACACGCAGTAATTTCAAAGAACACAAGTATCAATTATACGTCGTAAAACATTGAGTCAAGATGTTTTATCTCGCTGAGGATCTAGGAGAGCGGATGAATGATAATAAATAATACAGCATGTCTACCACCCACATAACGTTCCGGTTAGTGGCGGATCCAGAATTGTGATGATCCTCATTTTGCGGGGGCTTGACCCTCCTGAGGGTAAAGCCCCTCTCTCCCTAAAAT
>DWTW01001724.1:0-12111 GCA_018246275.1 Papilio slateri
GTCCTATGTTAAAGGTAGGCAACGCATCTGCAACTCATTAGCTTGTTGCGGATATTTATGGGTAACGGTCACTTAATATCAGCTGAACCGCTTGCTCGTTTGCCACCATCTTTTATAAAAAAAATCGACACAACATCGATTAATATCGCCGATAACTGAATTTATCATATATTGCACGTACCATGGTTTCGAACCTGTGTCTCCATGTATTATGCGCCGTACTACCTAATTACTAGACTATTGCGATCACTACGATGATAGTTATGATATCATACGCGTGATAACGTACTTTAATAAATCAAGTGCAACAAAAAACAAAGACAACGCATACTGTCTGATGCTAGCGCGAAGTGGATGTAATCTGTAAACGTGATCTCATGTTTGTTGAGGTAAGTCAAGGTTTGATAACGATAGGCGATTAGTACTTGAAAATCTCAATTGTCTTGATTAACTCGATACATCATTTTATTTTATTTTTTATAATTTTTTCACGTGAAATGAAGAGGTGATTAAATGTATTGTCTTGCAGCAATATGCCGGCCGGACTGCGGGTCGCCGGGGTCGTGTGTGGCGCCCAACATGTGCCGCTGCCCCAACGGTATCGAGGCCTCCTCCTGCGGGAACGGGGGTGGATTCTACCCTTACTCCGGTAAGATACGTGCGGCGAAAGAATATTACCCGCTTTTGAGCGACAAGATCAGTTTGATGTATCAATATCTCATAAAATGATGATACAGGAAGTAGCCCCCTGTGAGGATACCGGAGAAGATGTCGACGTAGTTCCTTTCCCATTAGGAGAGTGACTTAGCAGAGACATGGAACGGACGAAACAACTTGTAGGGAGTAATTCGGTGTCCAACAACTACCTCCAGTCGAACCAGATCGTGCTTTCTCCCCCGCGCTCCGGCCCGTATGACTAGAGTTAGTGAAATTCAAAAAAATATGTGTTGACTATTGTGTAATATTTGTTTATTTGTTTGTCAGTCTCAGCTCGCACGCGCGGCGGCTGCCGGCGCATCTGCATGAACGGCGGCACGTGCACCAACGGCACCTGCGCCTGCGCGCCCGGCTGGAGCGGCGAGTTCTGCACTGAACGTGAGTAGACTTGTATTTGACAATGTCGTTAACATTATTTATTTCAAATGGTTCTTCCTTATCTGTGCGCTTTATTCGTATCGTAAAAAATATATTATTTCAAAATGATTTTAACAATTTTCTTTTTCTTATTGCAATAACAGCGGTCATTGCCACAATTTTAGGTAACTTTTATTTCAATTTTAAATTATGCTCCGACATTAGTAATTGTAATTAGAAAGTTAGCAAAATATATATACTAGGTACGTAGCTTGCACTTCGATAACATTATATCATTGTAACGATGACAACAGTATCGATAATTTGGTCATGAGTCACATTATATTTATTATATTTTAAAGCGTAGCAGCAAACCCTATTAGGCGCTAATGCAAGATAAGCCGATGGGGAAACTTTGTCAAAGTTGCTTACCTTCTTCTTGCCAATAAATAATCGAAGATACATCCGTGAACACATGTAAAATTGTCTAAGCTACATTGAATTCGTTTGATTTATTTTAAAATAAAATTGTCTAGGTTAGTAAATATTACGTGTTTGTGATATATATAATGGTGTATTTTGTGTTGCGCAGCGATCTGCCGCGAGCCGTGCTTACACGGCGGGCGGTGCATCGCGCCCGACCGCTGCGTCTGCTTCCACGGCCTGTCCGGCACGCGCTGCGAGATCGACCGCCGCACGGGTGAGCTACTACAACACCAGCGGACACGAGCCCCTGCACTCCACCCCACTCCACCGTTTAAGCATTTGATTAAATCTTTTTATGTTAAAAGAAAATAAATAAACAATCTCCTATCCATAAATATGCGTAAAAATCAAAATAATTGCAGATGATTTATTAAATTTTATGTAGAAAAGATGGGGGAGGACGTAAAGAATTTTGCCGAAAGCTGATGAAACGAGGACGTTTTACTTGTTGTTACACGATTTTCTAGACATATCCAGTAAAGCCGGCCCACTCATTCAGCTGCTGTTATAGCTGCGTAGGCCTACCATTATAAATGTATTACACAATGTTCAATAGATGATATTGTAACGGATCTAAGTACAAATAGAGTCATATCGTGTGTATGTGCTAAGGTCCGTGCTACACTGAGACTCGCGGTGCGCTGTGCACGGGCGCGCTGGAGGGCGTGGTGTGCACCAAGCAGCTTTGCTGCGCAACCGTCGGTGTGGCCTGGGGGCACCCCTGCGAGCGCTGCGCAGACCTCGACTGTCCCACCGGACACCTGCGCAACCTTGCTACTAAGGAGTGCCAGGTCAGTTACCCAGTAAATCATCATCAGCAGCGGCATCTTCAGCCGCGAGACGGACACGGCTGGACGTAGAACCCTTCCATGAATCGCCATCGGAATACAGCAACATTCACAGACCAACGAACCAGCTCGTGAGTAGCTACGCTGCAACGTCCTGTACGTAGCCACTATTCTAAAATCTTTAGATCCCATCGGTCGTCCGTCTTCCGCGGGAATATAATATTATTATATGCACGTAAATAGACGCAATTGCACATGCGTAAATATTTAAATTATGTATGATTCTTTAACCAAAAATTTGATTCGGAGTTATGTTTTGGGGTTGTTGTTTGAAAGAAAAAAAAAACAACTATTGTATTTAGTTTTAGAAATTCGATTGTCGTAAGTTTATATGAGATTATTTTTATATATATTTGTTACACAGGACATAGACGAGTGCGCTGCCGTGCCGGGGCTGTGCGAGGGCGGGCGCTGCGTCAACTCGGTGGGCTCGTTCTCGTGCGAGTGCCCGCCCGGCCAGCGCCGCCACCGCGTCTCCAACAACTGCGAGGACATCGACGAGTGCGAGGACCCCGACATATGCCCCGTTAGTACACGACACCGCCTCCTCTCACGCCGGGCGCCGTCCCGCTGCCATTGATAATATTTTTAAATTTGTAATTCGCTACAGAACGGCAAGTGCGTGAACACCGAGGGCGATTACTATTGCCTGTGCAACCCCCACTTCATCCCCAGCCCCGACAAGAAGTTCTGTATCGGTAAGTGGAATAAATTAGTATAAACATTCCAGTAATTACAGAAGCATCATTTAAAGTATGAGTTAAATGGCTCGCGTGTGTGTTGCAGACGGTCGTGTGGGCAGCTGCTTCACGTACCTGGGCGAGACGGGCGAGTGCGGCGACCGGCTGCCGGTGCCGCTGTCTAACCGGGACTGCTGCTGCGGCTACAACATGGGCCGCGCCTGGGGCGAGCTGTGCGCGCCCTGCCCGCCGCGAGGCTCAAGTCAGTACAGTATACAGCGCACACTATACTCAAGCTATGACTGTTTACACTGTAGTCCATGCGGTGGCGCAGTGAGGAGAAAGCAGAGCATCAAATGACTGCAGAGACCCTACGTATCCGGTACGCCAACGAAGCGGAAACAGAAAATGGTCAAAGAACTAAAACGAAACTAGTGACAATTAAATGCATAGCAAACGTAAAATGGGAATGGCGTTTACAGAGATGAAAACCAATCGCGAGAATTTCTACTATTACGTGTATAACCTTTTGACCACTTAACTGAATTTAGTGGGGTACATTTAGATAAATATATTTGGATGTTGCAGCGGAATGGACTCACCTGTGCGGTGGTGGTATCATCCCCCCGGACTGGCGGCGCAACGACACGAGCGGGGGCGGCGCGGGCGGCGGAGGCGACGCGCAGCCCATCGCCAAGATCAACGAGTGCATGCTGCGCGACGGCATCTGCGGACTGGGCGACTGCATCGACAAAGATATCGGGTATCAAAGTATATAATTCACGGCGTAAACTTTGGTGTACATTGTACAAGATCACTACTGTCATGTTACCGGAATTAGGTTTCCAGTTTATTCTGTACGAATAGTATATTACAATGCACCAATCATTGATTTATATACTTCCGGATATCGTGTTCCATACAAATTTGACATTCAAAAATAAAGCTCAATTTTCTACTTTAGTTGTGCCAAATTTTTAGTACCCATAAACATTAATAAAATACTACATTTCTGATTTTAGATAAAACGAAGTGCGCAGGATGTCATATAGCCGATGTTGCTACACGACTTCAATAATTGAATCGTATGTCCGTAGGTACCAGTGCCAGTGCTGGGACGGCGCGGAGGCGGCCGAGCAGGACGGCAACCCCACATGCATCGACATCGACGAGTGCGCCCTAGAGTACTGCAAGGGCGGCACCTGCGTCAACAAGCCCGGAGGCTTCGAGTGCAGGTACAGACACACACTACTTATAAAAAGCTCTTGCAGCTCACTTCACGGAATTCTTATTTTTATGTTCAATCCACAAAAGTCGGTCCTTTGCCGCTCCTCTCCAGAAGACTTCTTGAACAAACCGTCGGGTAATTTTCTTCGAGGTCTACCTACGCTTAGCTTTCTGTACGTGGCCGTCATTCTAGAACCACTCTGCTCCATCAGATATCTTCTCTACGAGCAATATAATAATAATCTGTTCCTGTTCATTCATTCCAATATGTCCTGCTCATTGTAATTTAAGCTTAGCAAAATTCTTTGAACAATGTTGGTTACTTTGGTTCTGTTGCGGATTGTCTTGCGTGCAAGTTATTTAGATAACATAAACCTTTTATATATATATATAAATGTTGTAAGTAAAATGTTATTGTGTCAGATGCCCGCCGGGCTTCGACCCCGTCGAGAACGGGCTGCGCTGCAGCGACAAGAACGAGTGCGAGATGACCGGCGGCGGCATGTGCAGCAACGGCGTCTGCATCAACGTCGACGGCGGGTCGGGTTTAATTAACAATACACAAGTTTTACTGAACAGTACACAGACATATATAATGTTCTTTTTAATATAACATCATGGAAATTATTTTATAACTTTAATAAGGGTTTGTTTAACCCGACAGTGTCATTGTTACATTATGGCCATTTGTCAATCACGTGGCCCAGTAGCAACATCGTTCGATTGGTATTGTCCTGTAAAATTTACGTTTTGACAATTATGACATTGATGCACCGGATGTACGGGCATGTTGTGTAAGTGTGACGTATAACGTGGGGTTATTGTGTATAGATTCGAGTGCCAGTGCCTGCCGGGCTACGAGTCGACGGAGCGCGGGCACGCGTGCCGCGACGTGGACGAGTGCCGCGACAACCCGCGCGTGTGCCGGCGCGGCCGCTGCCGCAACACACCCGGCAGCTACGAGTGCACCTGCGAGGCCGGCTTCGCGCCCACCGCCGGCGGCTACTGCGCCGACGTCGACGAATGCACCGACACAACATTGTGCCACGTTAGTTTCCTTAATACACTAATATATGTAGTCCACATCAGAAGATCCTATAAATTTTGTAAACACACAATAAGTCACCCGACCTGTCTAAATTTAGATTTTAGTTTTTTGTGGAGTTGTGCTGTAGTAGGTATAAAACGTGAATGTATATTTCAGGGCGGTCGCTGTGTGAACAGCGAGGGGTCGTTCCAGTGCGTGTGCGAGGCTGGGTACCGCGGCACGGCGGCGCGCGGCGCCTGCGTCGACGTCGACGAGTGCGCCGAGCTGCGCGTCTGCCGCAACGGCCGTTGCCGCAATTCGCCCGGCTCCTTCCGATGCGACTGTCTGCCCGGCTTCACGCTCAGCAACGACGGCCGCACCTGCCTCGGTACACGTCACTAACATATACCAACTAAACACGAACTAGACGGATCGAGATAATATACTATGATGCTCAGCAACGACGGCCGCACCTGCCTTGATACACCGACTGTATGGACCAAGCACAGGTCGATACGAAATTGATCTTTCTCTTGTTCCTAGATTTTAAATTGTTATCGTACTCAGCCATACCCTTATAAACCCTGGCTTGTTCCTTAGTAGCAATTTATATAGCTTTGATAACCATTTGAATAAACAAACCTTTTATTATAAATTTAACTTTTCAGATGAAGTGCAAGATCTATGTTATGAGAAGTACGAGGACGGGCACTGCACGGGCCCGGGCACCACGCCCGTCACTCGCTCGCAGTGCTGCTGCAGCGCCAGCAAAGGTTAGTACTAGGATAATCGGTTATTTATTTTGCCGAAAGCCTTCAAATGTAGAAATCTCGGATCAAATTCAGACGGCGCACGCGAACCATCTTATTTATTTGTAAAACGGTAACAAGTTCACTAATTACCAAATGAAATTGTGACGAAACGAGTGCTCGCGTTTATTCATTATTAAAATGTATTTATTAATTGCTTGAATTTTCAGGATTCAAATTAGGATGGGGCGTAGGTTGTAAAGAGTGTCCTAAACAAGGTACGCCAGATTACGAAATCCTGTGTCCCGAAGGACCCAGTAAGGACAACGGCGGTACCGACATCAACGAATGTACGATGATCCCGGGTATATGCGCACACGGAACCTGCGAGAACCTCGAGCCCGGGTACAAGTGCATCTGCGACCCGGGATACCATCCCGACTCCGATGGCATTTGCAGGGATATCGACGAGTGTGACATGCATCAGTCGGTTAGCACACTTCGAGTTATTATGATTTTTGATACGTTTTGTGGTTTGCATAATCTATTACTTCTTAAAGTCACATTCTTCGGTTTGTGTGTTCTTCATTCTTCGTGACAATATTTCACAAAGAAGAAAATATCTTTACTTTAAACGAATTTAATGTTAGCATATACGGTATATTATTATTTTGCCAAAGTTTATGTTCGTAAATCAAAATTTGAGATGAATTCGAAATTTTTAACATACTATTTTATGAAAATACTATCCTTTTATATTTAATAACTGTGTTTTAGTACAGACAGATGCACACTTAACAATTAAATGTCACATTTGTCGTTTGCATACAATACAAACAATATCGTACCAAGCGAACCGCCTTGTGGTACGCCACATACGAATCAAACCTGAAGGTGTAGAAATTGTTTTAAATTCCAATATATTGCTTAATTTCATATTGAGAGTTATAGAGCAACCTAAGTTTGTTAACGTATACTACGACGGTTTTAAACATAAATCAAGATCGGATGCACACAGTATCAAATGCCTTTCATAAATTCAAAACTATTCCAATAAACGTAGGACACTTGTACAATTCAACTGATTGATTGTAGGTGACAGCAGAATCTACTTTGTGTTTATAATATTGTTAACCTTTGATATTTCACTATTTGTATTGATTATTTCGTTTATAGGAGAGAGTGTTTCTCCACTCGTGTGTGGTGTACATTTATAAAATTGAATAAATTGTTGATGTTGTACACGTGTTTAGTATTGCACTGGTGGTCAATGTCGCAACACGATGGGCAGCTTCACGTGCGTGTGCCCGCCCGGCACGCGCTACGAGCCCGACGAGCAGCTCTGCCGCGACATCGACGAGTGCGAGGGTGAGATTGTTTTCACCGTGACCGACTATGACAGGGGCGACATCCCCCCCACCTTCCCCCTGCTCACAGGTTACGAACCTTTGTTATATGCATCCGATATCGCCAAGCCCGCTGCTGGAATCCATCTGCCTGATATCATGGGTACATACCTAACATGGGTTCATAACAGAACACGATTCTTATTTTGATTCTTTGGACATCTCGATAACTTTCATTATTAAAAATGACGCAAAATTAAATTCATTGAAGTTATATTTCGCAATAATTCAGTTTCATTGCACGGCACATGGTTATTTCATTCATTATTTTTTATTACTATTAATTGGCTGTTATCATATTAAATTATATCTTACTAAGTTTCGCATCATTTTTAATCATAGTCCTGATGTTGATTAACCACGTGCTCAGCGATGAGGGCGTACCCGGAGAAAACAACTGCATGTCTATAAGCTATGTGGAAGACATAAGAACTATGTCGACGTGTACGGACACGTTCTGGTGCCGCATGCGGACCACGTTAGGCGTACGTACAGGCTGTAAAGGGTGCAAAACATTAGTCATCATAGCTAAGCCGCAAGGCGGTCTATTTTCTAATATCGAGACTTTCAAAACAATTTAATTATTCTATGTGCTATTACTGTGTCGTTAGCTTCCCCAAATAAGTTGTAAATTTGGTGTTGTAACCCGTAATAAACTTTCTTCTTAGGAAGAGTGAATGGATTATATCTTTGACCTGATTATTTTAGTGTAAACAATCTGCGCAATAAATGACTCAATACCAATTGCAATTCATATAGTAAATCGTTTAGCACCTTTATTGAACATCGCATACGCCATTTTATTGTAAATTTTACTTTTAAGTTATTCATATGTAGAAGGTGTGAGGGGTATAGTTAATAGGGAACTAACATCGTAGATTCGTGTTGTGTATTACAGAACAATCCAACCCGTGCGACAACGGGCGCTGCATCAACACGCACGGCAGCTACGAATGCGAGTGCGAACACGGCTTCGTGCTCGACGCCAGCGCACAGCACTGCCTCGGTGAGAACTCGCTTTATATTCTGTCTTCATGACGATGTGTACGAAGTATACAAAGTGTAAGTATAAATTATAGGATTAAGAAGTATGCAAAGTGTATTTATAAATTATAGTATTAGAATTATAATTGTAAGGGACAAGTGTCACTTGGAAGACGAGGTTATAACTAAAATTGAGAAACTGAGCAGAAAGAATAAACGAACAAAGTGACAAGCCAAATATATGTTGCAAAAGTGGCGCTGTTGACAAGGGACCCGTTGATAAGGGAATGTATACAGACCAGATTGGTGACACACTTAAGTCGTTGTTTGGAGTACGCGAGTCCGATGAGCATTTATGGATAAAGAAGCGATGGGAATTCCTTTGCCTACCTATCTAGGCCAAGGGCGTTATGGTTACTTGCTGTTCTCAATTTCAGTTTTTTCCTGCCACACACATACTGCTTAATACAGTGGTCGCACATGTGCTATGTTGTGTTATTATGTTATGTGATGTAAAATGCAGACAACCGTCGCGGGTCGTGCTGGCGGCGCGCGGTGGACGGACAGTGTGAGGGCGCAGCGGCGGGCGCGCTGCTACGCCAGGAGTGTTGCTGCGGCGTGGGCCTGGCCTGGGGCTCGCCCTGCGCGCCTTGCCTACCAGAGCACTGCCCCTGTCCCAAAGGATTTGCTAAGGTGCATACAAACATCTCAATGTTAATACGAGAGACGAAAACTTCAAGAACATTAACTTTCATTAAATAAATCATTTAACCTAATGAATTTCGGTCGAATTTCGACCATCGGGCGATCGCTAGTATATGTAATATGTTGTGTTGTGCAGCTGGACGGCGCCACGTGCCGCGACCTCGACGAGTGCATGCTGGACGCCGAGCTGTGCGCGGGCGGCACCTGTGTCAACACCGACGGCTCCTACCGTTGCGACTGCCCCCCGGGGCTGACGCTCGACACCACCGGTAACTTTTGACAACAAAGCTGACGAATCATATAGTTTACTATCTCGGCATCGCACAAATAGGAAAGCATATATGTACAATTTTTTTTGTGTATTAATTTCGTACAAACTTATTACGTCTTCTTTAACTTCTTTCACTCTTCTTTCACTCAATTTACACAAAACCTAATGGACTATATGCTCCATGGTTTTGTAGTAATGTAGCGTTATACGTATAATTTGTAAACAAGATATTATACGTCTTTTTTAGGTAACCGTTGCGTGGATACCCGGAAGGAGTACTGCTACACGGAGTTTATCGGGGGCCGGTGCTCGAACCCTCTGCAGGTGGAGGTGTACCGCGCCATCTGCTGCTGCTCCTCTCTCGGCAAGGCCTGGGGCGACGGCCGCTGCGAGCCCTGCCCGAAGAAAGGTCAGTTCGGAAATATTACCGGACCGAATGTTGATCCTTTAGGAACTGTTATTGTTATACACATCAGTGTTTTTGATACAAGAATTCAAAAGAACAAGCCGCTTATCATATGTTAAGTCATTATCGCTACCCATAAACATCCCAGAAAGTTACAGTCTACAATCAGAAGAGTTATAGATTTGCCAGCCTTGGGGTAAAAAAGAAGAAGGAGTAGATAGGTAAAAAGAAGAATAAAGGATAAAGACACCCCTTCCTATCTGCTTTTACTCTTCTCCTTTTAGAATCTTTCTATTCTTTGATCTTCAATGTTCCTCGTGACGTTTCAGGTACTGATTCATACCGTAACCTCTGCATATCGGATGTGAGTGGACCGACGACGACCTGGGACCGGCCGTACTTCGGCGGACCAAACGACACCAACATCTGGAGCCAGACGGGCGGGGGAGATTTCGACAACGATTGGGATGTCGACGTTAAGAATAATTTGGGCAACGGCACCTTCGATGGCTGGCGACCGGGCGGTGGTCTAATCCCGGGGCAAATGGAGGTTAACGAGTGCGCCGCCTTCCCTGGACTTTGCGGACACGGCAGGTGCAAGAATATGCTCGGTACCTTCACCTGTGAATGCTTCCCTGGTTATGAGAAGGTAAGTTATTTATAACCTTTAATATGTTTTTATAATTTTTTCAATTATTATAAAATATAATTAAAATCAGCCAGGTTGGTTGGTTTTAGTTATATAGAAGGAGACACTACTTTGGATCGGCTCGCCGACGTTCGCACAATAATTTCAGTTTATCAATCATACATTTCACATTTACTATTGTAATGTAACCTTCAATATAGTACAATACTAAATAATTTGGTCCTTCGAGCTGTATTTGAATTAGCGATCTATGGATATAGTCCACTTAAAGTAGCCATTGTGTGTGTGCACAGGATTCAAAGAACCACACGTGCGTGGACGTGAACGAGTGCGAGATAGTGGACGAAGTGTGCGGCGCGGGCGAGTGCCGCAACACCGACGGCAGCTTCTCCTGCCACTGCCGCGACGGACACCGCGCCGATGAACTCACCAAAGTTTGTGTTGGTCAGTATTCTACTCACTATTTAACTTGGTTTTATTTCTTGGTCTTGGTCTTCTGCTGGTCTTGGCATAAGAATACTTAAAGAATCTTTTATCTCGTGCGATCCTCTGCGACGTAGATTGCATTGTGGATTATAATTTCGAGAGTGATGCATATATACTATCACTATCGCATATCGCTGCTATCAGCGCTGCCCCGTCTTTTCATATATTAGGTGATGTGAACAACGTACTTCAGGAGGTATTGTAGGTGATGCGTGCAGTTTAAAGTCTTTAGAGTTCTTCAAACATTGACACATTTGTCCTGTGTGCAATCCATGATATTGTGAGCATTTGTGAGATATGCATTATATGAGATATGATATGCAAACGATTATATTACTAACTTTAATTATTTAAGAGATCCTATATTTGTAAGTATAATGCTTTCAATTTGAACTAAGAATAATTAATATGAAGGTAAGTATGAGTAGTGATAAGAAAGTTTGTTTGTAAATTGGCAGACATCGACGAGTGCGCAGAGAATAGCGCGCTGTGCCGTAACGGGCGCTGCGTGAACACGCCGGGCTCGTTCCGCTGCGAGTGCGCGGCCGGCATGGAGCTGGCGCCCGACCGCCTCTCCTGCAAGGACGTCGACGAGTGCTCCATCACTTCTGGTTAGTATCCTAGTTATTGCGATTGTGTGCCCAGAAAACTATATAATGTCGAGTATCCTCCGGCCTAATGTTCCATGTACTGCATTGTGCCAGGCATCTGCAGCAACGGCGCATGCGAGAACCTGATGGGCACGTATCAGTGCGTGTGCGACGAGGGCTACGCGCAGTCGAGCGTCAAGTCGCACTGTGAGGACATCGACGAGTGCAGCGAGGACCCCACGCGCTGCCAGCACGAGTGCGTCAACACTCCAGGATCCTATCACTGCGAGTGCAGGTAAACTTGGCATAAAAAGAGTGAAAGTGTTTTTTAAAGTTAAAATGAAAGAGGTAGGTTGGCTTTTGTATCATACAGATGTGAGTTAATATTTTGTTTGCTTAGGGACGGATGGCGTATGCGCGCGGACGGGCGCACGTGCCGCGACGTGGACGAGTGCGGCGAGGGCGCGCGCGTGTGTGGCGGCGGCACGTGCCGCAACACGCCCGGCGGCTACCGCTGCGAGTG
>DWTW01001725.1:0-12111 GCA_018246275.1 Papilio slateri
TAAACCAACGATTCCGACATCATAACTAAGAAATCACAAGCTCACTTAAGGCCGTAACCTCAGCAGTGCGGTTGTACGAGTGAAGGAAACATCCCTACCGAGAACTAATTTATTGTGGCCCAATTGAATGTTCATTTGACAATGATTGGGTAGCCTTTGTTCCAAAACCTTACAGTGTTGCGGCCAGATATTTCAAGCAATAACAATATAAGGGATTTATAGAATTGCAATATTAAATAACACGTATAGAGGATTAATGTAAATACCACAAAATCTTAGACCAGGATTATGTCTTTGCTTATTTAATTTTTTTTAATCTGCAATGTCAAATAATGTTATAGTTCCGGGTTATATAAGCACAGATACTTGGGAAATAGAACTGCAGGTTAAATAGCAAGTTGTCTTATATTGTAATTTATGGCTATGAGTCCCTGAAGCCTTGGAGATTAATCCGTGTCCGGAATCATGCCGCGAGGCGAGAGAGTTATAATTAGAAGAACGCATCTAATGTCCCTCCGCGGACAACTTGCAGCTGGTCATAATGATTATCATTTAACCCGGAAACACGGACATATTTACACTAATAAAACTTTGAAAAGATATAAAACTAGCTTCAATGGACAGAACCTAATTAATTCTGTTCAAAATGAGAGGACAAAATAATTCACAACATAATTTGATACTAGAAAAACATAGAACAGTTTGATTGAACCAAAGGTTGTACAAACCTCAGCGCCACAATCAATTTAATATTCAAAACGAAATTCGCAATCATTGGAAACACTAAGGTGTAATTGCATTACAAACAACGGGGCAAAACCTGCAAGTAACTGTATACAAGAGCCGAAACAATTCTCACGTTCGCCCTAACTTAGTGTTGAGTGCACGAGGTCTGAAACAAATTAACGTAATGTGTTCGAGTGAGAAGTGAAAAAGGAAAAAATTGCTAAGCTCACGTTATTTCACGTAAACAGTCCTATAATTTCTATGTCTGACGGAAAAAAAATATTTATTCGGTGGAGAAGGCTTCGCTATGTCACATTATGTCACAGAAAATTTAGCTTCCAGTAAAATTTCCATTCCATCCATTGACGCCGATGACGAAGAGGTGGTGGTGCTCTAAATAAGTTTTTATTTTTTATAAACAAGAATTATTCGCTTTGTGTTATACTGTAATTGTATACAATTACCACTCCATCATATAACTTAGTTCTGCTTCTGATTCGATTACGATATTATATTATTATATATTCGGCAACTTAGACGTTATACGTACTGTGTTTTATTATTTCAATACTCATAAAACTTCCTACACTATTCGAGTACCTGTATCGTAATTACTCAATTGATTCATGCAACCATGCACAGAGTGCTAGTATTAGCCCGACAAATTTTAAGTAAAAATTTATATCACATACGTTACGTATGTACGTCCGTTTTATATACAAGATTTGAACTCATCTCATATGCGATTTTACGAGTCGCATGTAGCATAGAAGATGCAACTCTAAATTAACAAATACCACAAGGGTTTCAGACTGAACATTAAGTAATAAAACTGCACATTTCACTAAGACTGACTAGATGTAACAAAGATTAAAGCTGAATATCTTAAATTCCTCCTTGAGATTACTACAGTCTTATTACCTCCAGCTATGAAAGTTTAGTAAAGAAAATTAAGCAAGAAACAAACATTTTATAGTATACACACAAAGCTGAAAGATACGAATTAACTCTACAAAAATAAATATAAACATAAATGAATTAAGAGAATAAACTTATAGTATTAAACAGTGTTTCTATTCCAGCTCGCTAAAGTAACTATAACAATTTTATCTTTCATAACAAAGCACTTTAGTTTTCTGCACTTTTAATTGAAAAAACTATTATTAAGATTGAATAAATGCCCGCATTGAAATAGCCTTATAAAGATGTGACTTGAATGAGGGATATACGCCTCAGCATTTTGATTAATTTTGTGTATTTGAATCACTGAGCGTGCCCGACAAGAAAACAAAAGGGATAAGGAAATTTAAAACGCAAAAGAGAGTAGCAGGGAATCCGCGGAAATAGATACACAATTGCTGTGTATAGTATACAAGTAAAAAGACAACAATAAGAGCGGAGATACATATACAATGTAAAAAAACGCTAGAGAAAACACGAAAAATAAAAATATATACCCTCTTCCTCAGACCGTCAATTTTTCAACATTGATTAACCGAGTTATAACTCACGCAATTGCTCAACTACGCAAACGGATGACAAACAAGAGCAAAACTAACTAACGTTTAAACACACCGCGTGTCACACTAATTGATAGCTTGCGAGAACGATTGTGATTTTGCACCGAGGAGTTGGGCACTGGACTTTTAATCATTGCGATCAAGGAAGAAAGATCGTTGCAACTCGATGTCCGGCCGCACGCCAACAAGTGACGCATGGCCAAACAAAATACGCTCAACATACCGTTTTGACAGTTGATTACTTAACAGATGATATACCGCGGAAATAAGGAACAGTTAAGATCTGATGGCATGCCTGTCTCTACATCGTGTTAACTCCGGCCAGACCGAGGTACAAGTTGTTAGATTAAGTCTATAAGAGATAATAATAGTTTACTTACTACTACATAGTAGAAATTGGTGCAACCTATGCAGATGCCCATCTAGACAACACTGCCGTAGACAAGTATCAAACGACTTTTAAAAAAGGTTAAAATACATAATAAATTTTGCTTTTTACGTTAAATCCGGTCAAATAAAATAATCCAATCTCTGATAAGTTTAACTAGGGTACTTCAATATTAAAAATGGATGTCATAAAATTTCGACCGAACCAGAAATGTTCTCCACTTAGTCTCGCCCGCCCTGGGGAGCCGTAGATCAAAGAAACGCTCCCATCAAAATGCATTACTGATTAATATTTCACCATAATAAATAGACCGCAAGGTACCTTTCCCAACATAGGATTTATGAATTTGCTATTCAAGTTTAAGTAAACAAATACTTCATTTCAAATAAATCATTTTTTATTCGTATATAAGTACATGAAATGAGTAAAAATAAATTTAAATGTTTGATTGTCGTTGGGTGGCTTTTTCGACAACCCCATACTAATATTTATTACTCACAGGTTTAGTTTGGTTTTAATAAATCATGTATGTACGTACTGTTGTTAATATGAAAATGATTTCGTGTCTTACATACCTTTGGTTTATTACGCAAAGGTAAAACTGACCATAGTTTCTCATACAAAACTTCGACCATAACTAAGAAAAATAATGGATTAAGCGTTGAAACAGTGCGAAACTCGTAACCGTTACAATCATGAAGAACACTAAACGATAATGTAGTTACAAACAAAGCGGGACCTCCCGCGGGAACTTGAATAAAACAACACAACTCTTTATTTCCGTCCTAATTTGTTGAGTGCACGCACTGGAACAAATAAACGTAATGTGCTCTGACGGTAATTGAGCAAAGATATGCCATGCTTACAGTGTGTCTCGTTTTTTTAGGAGAGAAAATTATAGGGCCGAGAATTATATAAATAAAAGAGAAGATACGTTGCTAGGATTGGAATCCGTAGTTGCTAGGATTCGATTGGAATCATATTGAGAAACATAATATTTCATAAATAAGTCATTTATTTGTAATTATGATTAACGTACGACTATAAATGTAAGATAGAAGCAACACTTACACAAAGGCTGGAACAAATTCAAAAGGAACTTCTTTCCACCACAGACAGTGATGCCATGTAAACGTAGTAGGACGTAAAGTAACAGAAAGAAAAGTTCTATTGTATAATAGAAGAGACACACAAATTATATATATTGAGCACAATGAACGATCGTTAGGAAAAATGTACACAGATTCTCTAGAATTCACATGTATTCATACGTTGTCAAACAATCATAATTTTAATAAAAAAAAAACCTAATCTTGACAAAGAAATGTCTTATTTGACCTTAAAAAACATGTAACAAAAATATATGGAATGGCAGATAAGAATGGAAAAATATGTTGACAATAGGAAAAGGTATCGAAAGGTGCAACCTAAGAAACCTTTAATAAATCTCCTATTGAAAAAAATGTTTGTCGTTCCCTTGACACTGATCGCAGATATGTGCATACATAAAGTATACTGTTACCGGTAGAAAAACGACATACATTATATTTTATATGCAGAAAGAGATAAATTCACAACCAAGTCATAGCAAAATAGCATTATATTTCAATTGCACGAGGGAACATACGTCTAATCCCTCAATATTGTAATATTGTGAAGATTACTTAATGTCAATTGAAACATGTCGTTCTCATCTGATTATAAAACATTTCAATAGAAGGGAAGTTCAATAGAAGGGAAGGGAAGGGAAGGCAAGGGGGAACATTAAAAATGAGAATGAATAATATCATATTAGTGCGTATTATTTTTCGATCACATCGGCAATATTAGGTGCATATTAGCAGAAGGAAGCTGGTGAAGTTATTGTTTCTGTATGTAAAACCAAAACTAACAAAATACATAAAACCTTTTTAATACCTTTTTCCATAAAAAAAATACATACAGAAATGATGAATGACTCTTTCCGTCAACAAATTTCACAATCAATCGGTAAATGACTTTTCAGGCATCAAAATTTACAATCAATAAGTATCTTTGTCAAAAAAAAAATCAGTCAGTAAGAAATACTCTCAGGAAACATCCTTTAAGACATTTGCACCACAAATCACCGCAATGTGCAATAAGTGCAGGCAGCAACACCGTCATCAATACCCAGGAGGTTCTTAGACACAAAATTTGCAAAAAGTGTAGCGTGTGACAATGTTCAATGTACCAGATTAAAGTAAATGATTGATGTTATTAAAAATAAATAGGAAACCTAACTAACATCCGTTTTCAGAAAATTTATCCTATAAAAGAAATAACAAAAATATACTAATCGGTAGATAACATGAATGGCAGGTTTAAAAACTTTGTTTAACTTTGATAATGGGTAAGTGTGGCTTAATAGAGCGTCGTAATCTGAATTGAGATATAAAAGCTTTAGTCGTTTGTTATGTTTTTGTTCAAGATAAATAACGAAAAAAAAAACATTTTCGCAAGTTTCCTTTTTATTTATTTTTTAACATTTTATCTATTAAATATTCAGAAAAGTATGGTTATTCTAACTTTTTATAAATTTTATTTAGAGTTTATCAGCTGTGGGCGGTGTATTAAAAATCATGCCGGTATTTCAGCAAAACAAAAGGCAAACCTTGACTTCTTTAATACACAAGGTTACGAAGAGCAATTTTCCCGTCGGTTTCCTTCACCAACTTCGTTCCGCCCCAAACCGTTGGCCCTCTTTCATAAAGCACTCTAAATGTATCGCGGTAAGTTATTTTTCATTTCTTATTCAGAGCCTGCTTTCGCGAAGTATTCCTTAAGTTTTCAAGATAGAGAAATAACAGTGCGGGAGGTTGGTCCTTCGAGTACACATTTTTTGGGCCCTGTTACTAACGTTAGTTCTCTTTTACATAAACAACCGTAGCGGCCGTGTGCAAACAAAGATGGATGCATTCGCGTAACGTACACAGCAACACACACGCTCATAAATTAGCAAATACCAGCGCTTTTGCTTCGGACGGGCATTCCACGGGCAAAGTTAAGCTACAGTCGAGGAAGAAGCATAGTGTAATGAAATTATATGGCTTGAAATTAAATTGTAGTTGATAATTTGTCTACATTGCTGGAACCGAGGAAAAAGTATTTATAAAATAGTAACTTCCAAATCCAATCCTCCACGCAGCCTATTTTTAAAAATCACAATCTTGGAACACTACTTCGAATTCAATGCCGATTCAGTGATATTTCTTCAGATTTATATTATATTTATTATAGAAAATAATATAAATAATATACCACAAACAAATTTAATAATATTTTTTTATCTACTACTAAAATATTGTTTAAATGCTAATCTAATCACTAAATTTATTAAGGGTTGGAATTGCCCATTATTACCTCCCGTATAACTAGCATTCTAAAACGAGAAGATAGGAGACGCCAACCTCTTCTGGCTAAAGTCCTAAAGGTCTCGGCTGTGTAAATTAAGGCCCCACCGGGAACTAATATATTGCGACCCAATTGAATTTTCATTTGACAACAAACGGCCCGCCCTTTGTCCTTCGAAATCTACGTTAAAGCGAATTGCAGACTTCGAAATTGAGATATGCTAAAATGGATCTAGTTTTCTTGAAGGAATATTCATAAGATAATCTTTAATAAATTTTCGGTAAATATAATTAGGACAATTTCTTCGATTTGAGCTATATTGTTCGAATTAGGTTTTGTTCAAATAATATCCCTGATACATTTATATCAATCACTACTATATTTTTCATTACAAACACGTCGCATCAATTGACTAAGTTGAACAAAACTAATTTGTGCAATCCCAAAGTATTTTACTCGCTGTCGCCTATCCCAAGCCAACGTTGATACTTTGCTCAATGAGATTAATGTAAGATTTGGAAGCTATGTTAATATTTATATAAGCGATAGGTACTACCATAGACCATTACATCATAATATATAATATTGCATTCCAGTCTAGACGTCTAGGTATTTTTAATAAAAACAATAGTGTGAGACTTCGCAGCGTATATGAAAAATTTCATAACTTAGGACTGCTTGCGACTACGACTGTCAACTCACTTATTCTAAGTTGTAATTTCAACTCGCATTTCTTAGTATATTCAACTAGTATTTATAATAGGGTACAACAAGGTCAAAGTTTAATATTTCCATAGTTTGCAATTTCAATTTATTAAGTTTACATCACAAACTCATCTGTTTTGATCACATTCTATACGATAGATAGCAAAGGATCGAATAAAATCCTCAATGATAATTACGTATTCCAATGGACAGACGGACGATGAGTTGGGCCCCATATGTGCAGCAGCTATGTAATTAAATCCTTTAAATGGTAAAGGGGAAAAGAATTGCCTCAATTGTATTCAAGGAAACAATTACTATTTGTTCAATAGTAGATGTTAATCACCGAGAGTGATAAAAAAGAGATATAGGAAGAGCGAAATGTGTATGCCATTAAGGTTTACACTTCAAACGTAACATTGAATATTTTTGACTGACCTGGCACAAAGAAATTAAATACACACAAAGACTCAAATAAAAAAAGAGATTAAATTCTAGACGGGAAATTTTTTTGTAAGCAGCCTACTGCTGAATGGTGACGGGTAACTTTTCAGGAATCTGCGAGTATTCAAAGGATGCTAATCAACGTAGAGTCGAAGGGTTTTTCAAAGCGCCACAGTTCTTTTTATTACACAAATGTATAATAAAAGGCACGTTCGAAACCATCGCGAGATTGAAGTTTATTAAGGGTATTGAAAAATGTTTGTTCTGTAAAAAGAAAAAAAATTAAAAAGAAATTACCTCGTACAAAGACGATTACGGGGATATGTACAATTTTAGTATCGTTTCCCACAACAAACCCAGCTTAATCGCAGTGACATGCAACAAGAAACCACAAAAATAATTTGGCAGCCACATGAATTGAATGGACAGACAAACGGACGAGTTTATTATATAATGATACATCGATCTGTTTCAGGTTTTATCAGTTGTTTTTTATCGATAAGGTACGTCAAGAAACATTTTGTACAAGTACTCGTAGTCGAATTAATTGGTTTCAATGGTTTTCAAATCGCGGGTTTAATCAGACTTTCAAATTATAACAAACATATAAAAATTGAAATATTGAACACTTTCACATGTAACACACTTAGGCGCAAATTGAAGACGTTTCGCGCCACAAATCAGCGATGGCGCAATTACTGCGCGCTGCGGCACTATCATAAATACTCTGTCGGTTATTAGCTGCATAGTTGCAAAGAGTGCACCGCCTTCACTGGGACCGTTATTAAAACTGGCGATTGCTGTTGAAATATTCTCCAAACTTTGCTATTACACCGGCTAACTTTCAAAGACCATTAGTTTATATGGGCAAGTCTGACACCTGATATGTTTTATGGGCCGGATAAAGGGATGTCCATGGTTCGACCCTCTAGCTTATTTACTACTTTTTTCGTACCTTTATTCTAACCAATGGAATATTAAAGAAGATAGAAAAATAAGATATTGACAATTGAAATGTGAATGAGCCTGAATGAAGCGTTACAATTATGCGAACTTTAGAAGCTAGTTGGAAAAATGTTTATAGTAGAGGCAGTAAGATGGTTGGCTTCAGACTTCATTGTTATATTTTGCGAACAAAGTTGAACTCTGGAAAACGGCGCATGAATAAGAAAATAGTTTGCCACCTTACACTCAACTATAACTACTCACTAACACTGCAAATTATTCATTCAGCGAGGAAAATACGATAGATGTCTTAAACAAATACACAACTAAAAACCAAATATATATGCTAACCAATATTATATGCTAATGGAATTTCTTTGGAGTTTAAATTATTTTTTTTACATACCCAAAGCCAGGACTGCACTAAAACACCTTTTATTACGTGCACCTGTCCTCACATATAAATACATACAACAAAATTGAATTTCAATTATTTTTATATAAATATAAATTATTGTTCAACAGTAGAATTAGTATATACTATACCATCATTGAATTACCTTCATTTATATAAATCATAACCGTATATATTGAAAACAATTCGCAAACCGCTTCATTGTATGTCCGACATCGCAAACGCGACGTGACCGCCCTAAACTTCTAGTTCTGATTGCTGGGTAAGCACGAACACCATCCTACTCATGTCATACTCCAGTAATTTACGGTTTGTGTTAGACCTAATTTATAACATTCAAAGAAATATAGGAATACCATTTTGTGTAAGGAGAAAATGTACAGCAAAGCCATATACCATGCAAAAAAATAAATCACAAAAACTAATATTGTTTTTTTTTTTTAAAGTATATCTTTCGTTTTCTAATTTTAAATAAGCCATTCCATTTTATATAAAATTGTCTATCGCGACGTCGACATTCTAACAAGACAGACGAAATAAGGACATATGGTGTTTATATCTTTACATGTATGTGAATATTTAGTTTTAATATAAGTTTAGGAATGATGAAAATGTTGTAAATTAACAAAGTAAAAGCTTTATATGTTTACAGAAACACAGTAAAGTCCATATTACATTATATAAATATACTTGTGTCACTGTTCCACTAAGCACCGCTTGTTAGCACGTCAGTAACAATTTTGATCTTGTTCTAGATTGCAACAAACCAAGACTTAACGAATGCAACGCTAAATAGGAAAACCACGTTGCTGCCCGAACCATATCCCAGGAAATGTACTATAGCAGCATACGAATAGAACGAAAATTATTATATAGACAAAAAACACAATAGTAAAAAAGTAAAAAGGACGTAACTTACATAATATCTTCCACACTGAGGCTTCTTTTGTAAAGAAAACTTAAGAATAAATACAAGTTGTAAATCAATAGTGCGACATTTGGCTAAACAACTGAAAGCAAAGTGAAAAGATCATACAAAACTTATCTTCGACGTTTCCGATTTATATCAACAATAACGTCGTCTCAAATGTGTATTTCAGTGGTCTCCTCTTCAGTGTCGTTGCTGTAATAGAAGACATAAATCTAAGAGACAATTTAGAGTCGGGCTGGCGGACGCGTCGGGCAGACCGCGTACTAACGCGGACATATCCCACTGCTTTTATGTCTTGACATCGCTTTACG
This sequence comes from Papilio slateri, assembly GCA_018246275.1. Taxonomy (NCBI): domain Eukaryota; kingdom Metazoa; phylum Arthropoda; class Insecta; order Lepidoptera; family Papilionidae; genus Papilio; species Papilio slateri. The sequence continues at coordinate 9,758 of DWTW01001725.1, forward strand.
ACGAATACAAATTTAATACGACCCTACTTAATAGTACATTTAATTCATTTTATTATTAGTTATTACTATTTTTGTACAACAATAACTCATTTTCATCAGCTTAACACGAACAAACAACCTTCTCAACCGAAGAAACAATCATGATAAAAAATTAAACAGAGCCCAAATGGGTACACAAACCCTTGATGAAAATGTTTCCTCAAATCAGTGTACGTTACCATAGCAGCATTTACTGCAACGCGTCTCGACATAACAAGAATTTGTTGGAGAGTCCAAAGAGTCCCGAAACATTCATAACAATATAAACTTGCCTAACTCTCGCCTTGATTTCAGTATATATCAGCTTACAATCCTTTGAAAAATGGGCGAACCTTAAGTAAAGAGCAGGTACACATCTGCTATTCCTCAGTTTGTTGACGTCGTGTAGACATTGCGTAATTCTAATTTGTTGATCTAGTTTTGATACAAATTCAAATTTGTTCAAAAAGGGTTACTTTCTTTCTTTCAGATTAGATTCCGATACCGCTGATAAAAGACACTCAAAAACCATTATTAAGATATTTATTTAGAATGTGAATATTGGAATGAGAAAGAAGAAAATCTTTTAGTACGATGGATAATACGGCAACATGACTCGTAAGCTGATGCAATACATCGCGGACACAACTGCGCGCCGTGACGCCCGCCCGAAATTACTCCGTTAACCGACACTGATATATTGTCTAGTCGCTGCACTTCAACCTCTAACTGCACTTTGCGACGTTACAAGAAGCTTACATGCCGGTTTTGTTCTCGCTTCGCCAATCTTTCCGTTTAACTATTGCAGTTTTTTATATCTTTACTTTGATAACATGAAAGGAAATTCTGAACCGCTTACTCGCATTTAAAAAAAAAATCTTAAAAAATTATTAACTTATTCTATAAAAAAACATGGTGCAAAGCATTCCCAAGTACAACTTACAGTAACTATTTTTCATAGTGATAAACATCAACATCATCTCAATGATGAGATATGTAAGAATAAGATGTAAAACAATCGTATTCACCGTCGGTAAAAAGGTCTACAGTAACTTCCAATAATAATTTTAATATCAGTGTCACTAAATTAATATATATAATATACAACATACAGAGCCGTAAACTGAAAAGTCGAATAGAGAACTCATTTACGTTTATTTTAACGTGAACATGATTGTGAAACATCAACGACCGTCTTGTCACTCGTTTTAACTATCGTTCGCCTCGACAATAGGCATGTGGAGACGAGAAGCAAATGTCAGACGTTACTACGTAAGTCCTAATTAAGACGTCGAGTTTACAACTAAGGCCTCGTCTCATAATGAGCATCATTAATGCTTCAGTAGTCTTGCAAGTAAGAAGAGATGAATTGGGATCATTCTCAGGCTTTTATATAAAATTTAATATAATTCTATTTTATACGAGGTTATATTACTGTAATTTTAGACAAAATAGTTTTTAGGACATGCTCATATCCATTATAACACTACGAATTTAGATATACCTAACCCTTCTACTTCAGAAGTGATAGCATTAAATCCAAATCATGATGAAGCAAGAGTGGAAAAATTTCTTACTTTTATATTAACCTATAAATAAGAAGTAGAGAAGGAATGTATGTTTCCAACATATATCTAGATTCGAATAACTACCTACCTACTACCTCTTTGAGTAATAGTAAAGTGTTCCAAATAAAACAAATAAAAAAGTTTTCGTAGGGACAAAGTAATGAAACTAAAATTTTCTTTTATACAGCTGTATTTATTTTGGGGATAGAAACGTCTTTCAATTATTTGATATATTTTCCTAAAATCCTAATTTAAAATATATTTAATTATATAAAAAATGTATATCCAAATATGAAAAAATTATATTAAAATACATTAACGCTTAGTACGGCCACTTGATGGGATATAGGGAAAACTGTCAACACAATTTTACGTGCTGTAAAACATAACGAGTATATGGCCCTTGGGTCCCTGTTGGCAGGATGTGTTGAAGCAATTAGAGGGCTCCCAGGTGACGACTCCGTCGCAACTAGCCTGAATTATCTGCTTAAGCTTTTATATGTAACAAACAAACGGAACTGGAAGGACGTTTCTCCCTAACGATATACATTTATACACAAGTTGATTGCGTAAAATTGAAAGTGCTCCTTCTTGTTTCTGTAAATGGGAAAATGAAGTTTGTTTTTTTTTTTTATAGAAGAAACCGTAAAAATATCTATTCACTTTATTCCATTTAGTGTACACAAATATAAGTGGTAGAGCCCGCAACAACATCTGTTGCACGAATGGGCCGGCTCGACCGGTGAAATACCACGACCTCACAGAAGA
>DWTW01001726.1:0-12109 GCA_018246275.1 Papilio slateri
GCTTAGGGGTTAGTGTACCTAGTAGGTGTTGCGAAACGAGTTCAAGTCCGGCCCAACATTTTTGTGATGTTTTTAAAATAATAAACGATCGCAAACACCCCGGTCAATTCTCTCTGTTTACTGTTTAGTCATGTCTGTCACACCTAATAACCACAACGAAAAATTAAAAAAAGCTTATAGAATTAAATTACATACTTAGCTTCGTGAGTTGCGAACACGAAACTGAGGAGTCCGAGTGCTCTGTACGCAGGATTACTAATTTGATTAAGCTGAAGTCTCATTACTAAATTCATTCCCTCACGGATTGCCAGAAATATCGATCTCTTGTCGTTCTCATCCAGTGTACTCCCACAACATAGACCAGATCGTCATCTTGTGAGAAGTCTAAGCGTTGCATATCCCTTATGTGGCCACCGTTTGGGAACCTTTGGCCACACCGACTATGAAGAATTTGCCCTCCTCTGCCCATTGCCACACATTAGCAAATCTTTGGGTTAAGTATATACAGTATATGTATGTTGAGAATATAAAAGTGCACACAACTGGTTCAAGGTAGCAGCTCCAGCCGCGCCGTGCAGCTGCGATGAACAGCTCCACTTGTAAACACCGTCTATTACATTTGGTTAGAATGCACAAATTCACCGTTCACGCTAATATCGCCCTTAAGAGCAACAAGTTATAGGCAAATTACGAACCATATCGGTCGCAGCGACTCGCGATTGCCACCGTCCACGCCGCGACATCGTGTCGTTGAACCCACTGTTTATATAACAGTTGATATTTCAAGAATTAAGCCCGCGACAGTCGTAGATTGGACTCCGACCAAAGATGGAGACCTCGCACCAAATCTTGTTCGTAGATATGTACGTACGTATTTGGTTCGAGGTGTCTTAAACGTACTCGTAATCTATGTATGTGATCGAATAAGTTCGGACACTGTATTGTGGACTTACTAAAATGTACTTATTTAAAACATTTATGATTTCTTAATTTTCGAATCTACGTCGTCATACCTGTTATAATACAGGAGGCCTTTTCACTTTAACACGTCAGAAATAATAAACGGGATATTCTCGTTTTCGATTGTTAGCCAATGGCCGTAGTTATAACACACTCACAGCTGTCACAACAGGCCTGGTTTTGTGGTAACAACACCAACAACATGCCTTCATCTGAACATCTCAATTTGTGCCTTAGAAATGTTCTTATGCGATATAAAAGTTGTATACTATAGCCGGTCGTCAATTTCGAGTTTACCATATACTACGCCAATGCTAAAAATTAAGAATTTAGAAAGAATTAAGAAAATCCTTCGCGCACTAATCTTAAAAGTCTTAAAATCTCGAGAATCAAGGCAGGGAGTTGCTAAATCTCTAACACTTAAATATGGAATACAATACAACATTTTAAGCAAGATTTAACAATCTGTTCCATGTCCATTGTGAAGTTTTTGTGTCTACCTGCGACAATCCGATCAAACGAGCGACAATCACGTCATAATAGTGTGACGCGGATTAACTTGGGCTTTTAAAACTTTTTTTCTGAAATCCCACCTGCTATTTGTCGTGATAATCTTTAGATTTTCGATAGACCTTTTGTCTTGACATAAAAAAGCCTCTTTGGATGTGGTGCAAAGAATATGAATCAATATTTAGTACTGATTGAATAAACAAATGTACATTCTCGGCATTAAACAATAATATAGTAGAAAAGCAAGCAATGAAGTCAAATTGTACTGCGAAACTCGTTTTAAAAATTGATAAATTTTACAAAACATTTACTTACCTACCACACCTACTTTCTATTTATTAAAAAAATTTATAAAATAATTTATTAACGTATTTTTTTCAATATTTTAAACCGCAAAAAGAAAGTGGACGGCAATATTTTACCCGTTTTTAGCTGCATTAAAAGCCAGTTCATTCGGAAGATTATAAAAGATAAGCGTTGGCTACCGCTAGCCGGGAGATTTATAGCCCTGCCTACCCCACGTCCTGCCTGCATGCCTTTGACCGCCGTTCGTGCCTTTTTTCTTCCTGTCACATTGTCTTCGCTTGGGAATTTTACGTCGGAATATGAATGCTTGTATTCTTCAGATATTTTGTTTAACAATGTTTCTATTAAGAACTTCTAAAGGGCGAGTGATCGATTAACTATTTATGTGCTGAGGGTACGTATGAACTAAAGTTCGTCCGTGCTCGGCGGTTGGTTTCTTAGCAAATTTCCCTGGTAAAGTAATTTTTGAACTTTGCTTTCAAATAATATTATCGATTTGATGAGTTGGTCAAAAACTGCTGAAAAAGTGCCGCTGGCAAAGTAAAATTACTTCTAACAAGCGTACGGCGAATAGATTTACGAATAGTATATCTGAACGACCGAACACCTCACTTATGTAGTAACAATTGTAGATAATTACAATATTTTTCCAGATTTTAAGGTAAAATTATTCCACGAACATTTTTAATACAGAAATAGAACCAAAATCTTTTCTAATTTTCTCCGAACACATTTTAAATCTACCCGCAGATTAGCTACCAATGCTGAGTTTAATATATTCCCGTTGTAGTAAGCCGTGGCTAAGCCGCTCGCCCGCGGAGGACGCGCGTCTGTGGAGCGTCTGGTCGTTTGTGATGATCTGCCGATCGCAGTTTTGATTTGTGCTCATTGTTATTTTGATTTGTGCAGTGTGCGCAGTGTTGATTTGTGCTCTGGTTACAGAGGATATGTTTTTAAAACTATACTTCTTCTTCTTAAACTTCGATCTTAATCTTCTTAAACCGTGAAGAAGGAATGTATTTATGATTATAATATAAGCTCATAAATATATCATTTTTATTAGAATAAGTTAACTACACTTTGTAACAAAGCTATCGTAACATGTATATTTTTAATTTCTTACCCGTGCCCTTTAAATTAACGTTTTTTTTTTCTTTGCCGCCCTCATGAAGTGCACACACTCCGGCAACCTTGACAGGATCTTTATTGACATTACGAGATTATAACGGCCTTTTTCATTACGTCCAATCGACATAGAAATGTAAAAGCAAGTTCGGCTCGTAATTACCAGGCTCACATAGGCGAACGGTATGCAATGGGAGCGAAGTAGGGTAGTTATGAAAGACGGGACTGACTGCGGGCACACTGCTGGCCGGCGCGCGTCGTTCGCGGCTCGATGTGGCGATACCGGTGTTCGCCAACAACAAGCACAGCTAATTGCGCTCGTTTTGCAACATACCCACTAACGTCAAGCTTTGAACTTGCAATCGTACGTATTATTTGAATTTACTCAAAACTGTAATAAATTAAAAAAAAAATTAGAATTCAATACGCCACTATTACAATTATCCTTAAATTTCTTACATGCATGCATAATGTCATACAGTGAACCTCATGGAGGCTGCAACGTAAACCATTAATTAATTATATTTAATTTTATTTTATTTTATATCTGTTGATAATGAGGTTATTGATATATGGACAGCCAACTGAAATTAAGTAGAACTACAGTATTAAAGCATTTTTTGTATATTTATGTATACTGAATGGAATCTAAGTTAATGTAAACATTATATTTACTACAACCAACAATGATGAGGAACTCGGGGACATTCATGTTACGTACGGACCTACCTTACCTAAGTGTATGGTCCGTTTATGATACAGGCATTACAAGGTAGCGAGACAATGGGTGGTGGGCGGCCGTGGCGACGTCTTGCTGCCTCCAGCACAATGCCGCAACTCGCACACTTCCTATCAAAAAACGATACAAAAATATCACAAGCCTTTGTCGACGGTATCTTTGTTTATGGGCTAATATTTTACCGGTGAAATAGCTGGGAGATTACAGACGAGGCCTTAGGGGTAGGTTAAGCGAAGAGTAGAAATGTTACTTAGTTTGCCGTTGACGTTTACAAACAGACAAATATTTTGCATATGTTACAAATTGAACATAAGACAAACAAGAACAGCAACGTCTAAGCACTGTGAATACTGGGCAAAAAGGCCGTCCACAAAACGACAGATATTGTAATAAAAGGAATTAGTTATTTTTTATTGGCATCCAATTCAACTCGAATAAAACATTGTACGATGTGGATAATTTTTTTTTTCATGTAATTAGGTGGCAAACGAGCAAGCGGGTCACCTCATGTTAAGTGACCGCTACCCATGGGCATCTGCAACAAGCAAATGGTCGCAGATGCGTTGCCTACCTTTAAAGGGCAGAGAGGATAGACTGGAAAGGGATATTTCCTTCTCCCATTCATACCCTCCCCGTCCAATGCTCTTCCCCTTCCCATCCTATCCTTATTAGGAAAGAATGGGAAAGGGAAGAGAACTGAAATTGGGCTTCCGGCACCTCACTCATCAGACGAAATGCAGAAGCGTACTTCTACTTCACGCCTGTCTCCTGTGAGGTTGTGGTATTTCACCGGTCCAGCCGGCCCATTCGTGCAACAGATGTTGTTGCAGGCTCTACCACTGTTTTTACAATAACTTATATTTGGATTACAACAAATTTATCGAATACCGAATGCTATCTCTTTAAACTGATAAAAAAAGTGACTGGACGGCGCGTTACGCACCAATCTATGTACTAAATCTTCGGACAACGAATACGGATTTTTTTCCAACAATATTGACGATATGTGTCCGATGCGAAATTTTCTGATGCTTTTCTTTTTCTCTTAGTTGATGGAGAATCTGCGTGCGCGACCGTACGCGCGCGTCCTAGCTAGAGCATTTTAAAAATGGATATCGAAGAAATAACATGTGTTTACTTGTCAACACAAAGGAAACGCAAATATAGATTTTGGATACACCCATTGTTAGAGAACATACTTATACTAATATTATATTCTGACCTCTCCATATTCCATATTCCTGGCGGACTCAATTTCTCTGACTCTAGTATTTGTGTCTTGCGTCGCCATGTTGTTTTCGCAGAACACGTCTTCTTTTAATCTCGCAACGCTGCTACCGAGTCGCGGCCACGCCTCTGTACCATTTCCACAACACTCGTACTCGTACATAAACCGCTCATGGCAATAGGAGCCGCACGCGACCAGCCGCTTTGTGGGACAGGGGTACCACTACCTGAGAGGTACAATGTTCTTGTGACTGTGGTTTATAATAATATGACGTAAACACTCCTTTACAGATTTTCCTTTTTTTTTACACAACTTGTCGACTTCAATGCGTCATTATGGTTTTGTCCTGAATATTCTAACAAAGAGAAAAAAAAATATTTTGCTAACATATTTGTCGCTTTGCAACATAACGACTCAAAATAATTACTCGCCACTCGGACGGCTTTTGAAAGACTGCTTCAAAGAACATTTTCAACGCGACTGTACACCGCACTGGGTCGTTACTGTGTTGACGAAACAATTTTAACGCCCTACGACGTAAAAAAAGTATAATTCTAGCTTTTATCTGCTTTATTTGCTTTTATAGTGCCGCGTCTGATTCAGACGTTTTCTTGTGTTTCAGACGTGTTCTTAAACATTTCGTCTTAGAGTATTAAGGGTTTTACATGCTTGATTAACGATGTAGCTTTACGTTTTAAAAATATGTATAACAACAATAAGTTCTCGCGTCTTTTAGTTCTATAGAAGAAGACAGATAAAAATCGCTATCTGCTTTTGGTTTATTAATTAATTAACTTATGGTATTTTTACCTATCCATATATAACATGCTCTAAAATATCTTAATTTTTAAAAAAATATTGATGTAGGAATTAACAAAATACTGCGCAAGTTACAAATAAAAAAAAATTATAAACATTTTTCAAGAAAAACACCTGCATAAAATCGTATATTATCGTGTGGTAACACGTTATTTTTTTCACATGGTATGAAAAACATAAATTATAATAGAAAATTATAATATGACTAAGAATTGATCTCCCGACTATGGTGATTCAAATATTAAGCTTTTTGCCCTTTGAGCTTTTCACGTACAAGAAAAATAAATACAGAAATGGCGAATAAAAATTGCTGTATTGTTGTGAGTGTCACATTCACAGAAAAGGTTCGTACTGTTTAATAATTCATAGCAATCCGTACATAGTACCGAACAAAGTATGTACATATTTATTAATAAAAATTCTTATACATTATGGTGAAATAAGTAGATATTTGTGAAACTTTTATGCAGCTCATCAAAATTTACTTCACAATTCGACTAGTGCCACAGCAAATGTTCCATATAAGGTAAACTATTTTATACATTGTAATAAATCAACTCTCGTGTAGGCAATCTTAAAACGCGCGCGATGCCGATATTTTTTGTCTACTCTACTATTCAGGGAGTCGCGTTCAGTTTTATTTATTACAAATGAAACGACGTTAAACGAGCGAGGGAGTTGTATAAATTTTTAACTATGTATTGTGGGCGTAAGTGGCTATTTCTTTTGATAAAACAGACATCGCATTTATAAACTATTGATACCCGAGGTTGATCTTGTAGCGGGTTCAAGGTGTTGCGCTGATCTCCTGCGCCCTATAAGTTTGCTTACGTAAGATTTTGAGGCCTTTCATATTTCTTACATATTTTTCTCCCTTACTCTTTATCTATACTCTCTGGTAAATAATATTATTATGTAACTTATTTCAGCGAGCGTTGTTAAGTATTTCAATAAAATAATAATAGTCGATACAGAAACGTGAGAAAGGTCCCAACCTTGCGCCCTGACCATTAGACACAGCTGTTCGTGCAACAATGGAGATAAATTGTAATGCGAACAGGTTCTTTGTTATTTTTCAACGCAATTAACACTTTAATTATGTTCGCTCTGGTTAAGAGGCTCAAATAGCGAGTCATTTTGCAAATCGTTAACGGAATTGGATTCTAGATAGCTTATTAGAGGATAACAATAACGTTTTGGTTAAGTTAAATACAGTACCTATATTATTATTTGCTTACTAAGGCAGCCAACAGTTATTTTTAAATGAAACGTACTTTATCGGTGCTTTAGAAATTATTATGCCTTTAGCCAAAAGGAGCATCGATGGTAGTTACATTATAGGACCTGAGCCTCATACTATGATTGAGCCCCAGATAAAATGTTGTAGGAGTGAATCTATTAATATGAATAAAATGCGAATTAAAATTGAATTTTTAATCCTAATGAAGCGCCGCCGTGCAAATTCCATGCAGAATATTTAATTGCACTCGACCTTTAGATAGCAATTAATTAACCCAAATACAAAGTAAACGACCTTTTGTTATCTTGAACGCGAGTTCAAAACACTCATAATCTAAGGTAATTGTAACTGGTTTACAGCGAGACGATAAGCTGAACGATACAATGCAAATGGCGCAGTGGAAAATTTGCCCATACAATTAAAACCGAAATATTTTGAAGCATCGTGGAAAATTTGGTACTAGCTATCTAGACATTTTGAATGGCAAAAGGAAGCAAACATGCAAGCTGTTCACTTGTTATTGTATCTGCAGATGTCTATAAAATTCTGATGGGTTGTTAGACTTTACAGTGATGCGGAAGAAAAGTTATTTGGCTTCCTGAAACCTCGACACATAATCATCTTCAACTAAGTAAAGAGGACACGAGGTTGGTAAAAAATAAAGAGCAATAGCTCTAAAAACTAACGGTTATGTGCCAACAAAAACTTTGTATGTTGCTTATTCTCTAAAAATAGTACGGCGCACGTCATTTTCACAGTGCCGCAAAAAAAAACTTTTGGTAACGAATCGTTCCGTTTTGCCAGTAGACGTATACAATCGTCGCTCTATTTTTTTACAAACCTGTAATCAGCGAAACAAACTTTACGTGTCTTTTAATGTTTTCCTTTATACTAATATTATAAAGAGGACATTTTCTTTCCTTGCAATGACCTTCAGAAGATTTACTTTAATATTTTTTGATTATTTGAAGGTGCGAACAGCTAATCTTCTTAAATAATCTCAGGGGTGGTAGCTGTCTTAAACGTCCCCCTTACAATGAAAGACAGCAGATATCGAGCAGAAAAAAAAAATGTTAAAGCGATAAAGTTTGGTTTTAAATCTAAATCTTATTTAATATAATATTACCAGCGGAACTAATCATAATTGAATATATAGGTAATAGTAGTTCATTACTAATAAGCTGGTTTGAAGCTAGTAATGGTAAAACCATTACCAACCACATACTAAATAAAAACGAGTCAATAAATTTCAAAGTCTTAATTCAGTGACGTTGATCATATATGTATATATTATTTCTCTAGCCTGTTTGTCGGTTCGCGATATAGAAAGAAAGAAAGAAATGTATTTATATCTTCTTTTGTCTTTATCCCTTTATCAAATTCCATGATCTACCCCTCATTTTAAAGCTTATCGTGCCGGCTAATGAATAGACTAGAAATATAGAGCCGCGGTCTAAAAATGTACCGCTTCTCTTAAATTTGATATTTAAAATCATCTATAAAGAGGTCCTTTAATGGATGCAACGAGTTTTGGATAGATTATCTGGATTCGATATCTCTCGACTGCGCAATTCCGCACGGGTCGTACGTGTAAGCAAGCGTTCGTGTACGTCCGTAGAACCGCATTAGAAATGTCTGCTCGCCGCCCTGGCGCTGTTGTGATAATTGCTAACGTAATTAACGTTTGTTTACCCGAGGAGCAAATTTCATTTCTATTATACACTATGTTATAACAATAACTTGAACTTGATGATGATAGCTTAAACCATCGACCCGATATAATCCTTTAGCAGTAACATAATCTCAATAGTATCACTTTCATCTGTTTTAGATCAAAATACCCATTAATATTTCAATAGCAGGTTAATACATTTCAATCTTGTTTGTTCTTGAACTTTTCAGACGGGGTCGGACCTAGCGGGTATTGGGTCGTGTCTAGGACACATTTAATTAGATAAATGGAAATACTAGACTGAAACGCCATTGTTAAGTGTAATAATTCAATTACTATGTGAATAAAAATGACATATACTTCATAATGGATATCAATCTCTTATAACTCGTTTCGTCTGTGTCGTCTTTTGTATTAATTGGAATATTTTGTACAAACTCTATCTGTACATTTGGTGTCCTTGTGATTAGCACCTGGACGTTATACGTCCTTTTTTCAACTTTTTATTTATTTTATCTTCGTAGATATAGTAAATTTGTATGTATCATGTACATAAAAATTTACTTATATCTACGTATATATTACATTTGTCCTAAAATATGACACACAGTGACTTAATGTTATACTTAGCCTGCTTCAAGTGCAGGGAAAGAGTCAAACTTGAGGCAAACAAATACAAATTCCATGTGGACATAAGTTGAAACCTTAGCCAATTGCCACAGTATATTTACACAAAAATATTCAAATTCCATACACAAAGATAAGATATAGCCATATCTTTTTACACGGACCACTAGATTATATTATATTTGGGAATTTACATCATATCAAGTAACGATCATCGTCATCATAAAAGGTTTACTGTAGGAAATGTTTCAATGAAGATACATTACATACATTCAATCACGAAAATCATTCGATTTTAAAATACGTTAACTTTTTAAATTCGTGCAACTATTCAAGTATTCCAACATGTTATATGCGACTGGCGGTTCCAATTTAAACCTATTCAAGTTGCCACGCTAAGAAATAAAAAGTACGTTTATAAAGTAAGGATAAGATTGAAACAGGAAAATCACTGTTAAACACGCATGTTAGCTATAAAACGTTATTACATATTTTTTGCAATATCAATACTTCCTCAGGTATAATTAGTGGTGGCGGTAATTCATTTATTATGAGTTTTCAGTGCAAAATTTGTAATAAACCCAATGTATAAAAACATTGTTTTATATACCGGTAACGTTCAGGTAATCATTCACGTGCGAAGTTTGTCTAGAAGGGGGAGGGGGGAGTTTGTCTAAGAGTAAAACCACAGTATTTTTTCCTATAGGTACCATGGCTCTCAATACTAGTGAAACTCGAGTACCTAGGCCTACGAGACTTAAAATCTTAAAGATAAGGTTATGAACTGAAATAATTCCATATTTCTATCGTTGCTACAACAATATTTTTATAGGTAGGTACTTTCCATAACAATCGAAGTAGAATTTATTACACCAAGATATTACCTCTGAGACAGTGAGACTGCTGACCAGTTTTTATTTTTCTACTGCTGTCGTCAAGGTCGCAGAATACATTTTTCTAGATAGCTAGAATCGGGTTAATTGCCCATGTACAGACTGTGACTTCATCGTAACGATAAAAAGTCTAATAGGTTTTAAATTATAGTTAAACGTCGCGTCAGTTAAGATGAACCGCTCGCTAATTACAGATCATTAAATCTCGTTGATAAGTCTGGTATTTTTGGCGAGTTACGTAGCTCACTTACAGGTTAAATATTTCAAATCGTCTTTAATTCACTATGTATGGAAGTGCCTGTATGAACCAACGATTCATTTATTATTTTGTTTTTTTAGAAATACAACATTATATTAAAGAGAGAATTAGAACAAATATAAATAAAGTTTATCATCCTTAACGAATACGTCTTTCACCAATTACAAATTAACCTCTATTTGACTACGATTGATTTGTGGTGGATTTGAGATGAAAAAAAAAACTAAACCCTGTAATCTGCTCATCCCTTAAAGTCACGAGAACCAGTCATAACATTGTTGTTAAAAATTTTAAACCTATTATTTCTTTTAATGGTTAATTAATTTCGATGTTTTGTTTTTTAATGGGTTCTAAGATCTCAAACTCCTAAACCTTAAACGCATTAAGAGTAAATTCTTCCACTAACACCAGTTCAAACGTTCAAACTAAATCTTGAACGATTTAACAGAAGTCAACAGCGGGCGGTATCTGGCCGGCGTTTACCTCCACACCGGACCGAGTAAATATTTGAACGAGTGTTCAATAGTCGTGGAGTGCAGCTTGCGTTCTGTATGTATTAAAATTGCATCATGTTTTATTTGAGAACCAGATTCCGTGCCGGTAAATATCTATGAGACCTGATCACTTACCGTTATTTTCAATTTCATTTAAATACATTATGTTGTATGTGTTAAAAGATTTGTGTTATTTCCTTGTTTGTTCAAAAAGCTGTTTTTTTATCTGGAATAGGTATCGCTATTTGGATGTTTTACAGGTAGTTCCGCTTTAAAATTTATGTTTACATCTTACGAATAAAGTTTTTTCGTCTTCCCATTTCATAACAGTTACAAATTCTAATATTTTAGAGGAAAGTAACAGGATATTTCTTCAATATCTTCGATTTTACCTTACTTATTCCTCGATACTTTAGTAAAATTATTAAGGGAAACGAGATGACCACACCAGACCGTCTTGTATTCCAAAGGCCGAAAAAATGGTGCAGAATTATGTATTTCACAAACATGTTTCGTATTGCACATGCTGAGCAGGCATATCTCTTACCATCAATAGTGGCACCAACTTACTATAGTAAGTTTTACATTACACATTCTTATTACACAGTCGCGCGCTAATAGCCTAATGCTTAAGGGTACGGAGCGCGCAACATGCACAACATGGTCGTGGGTTCTAATCCCGCCATTCGACTAATGTCGTGAGCCGTGTTCAACCAAGTTTAAAACTTGTTTAGACACGGTTACAAGAAATATTAGTAAATTATTTCGATAATCTACTAATATCTCATATATATATGCTCGAGGAGGGTTGGCGTCGGGCAGGCGGCCGGCCGTAAAAAATATAATAGCCAAAACCTATTACAATATGGACTACGGCCCATGTGCTGACCCCACATAAACTGGGGGAAAGGGCAGGAAGAAAAAAAATCTTATTACACAGTTGTTAAATCCAGACCCAAGCCTCAATGATGTGATGTGATTGAGTTTACGCTATTTAATCGTTCGTAGACGTCATTTGTATATGAAGTGATAACTGTCAGCGTCATCCCCTTACATTAAAATATTCTTCCATGTATGTCCTGCCTGTACCTATCTATCTACCTACTTATTTTATAGATTGGGTATTTCGATCCAGAAAACCTCGATAACTGCGACCACATTGGTAGAGCCCGCAACAACAACATCTGTTGCACGAATGGGCCGACTCGACCGGTGAAATACCACGACCTCACAGAAG
>DWTW01001727.1:0-12102 GCA_018246275.1 Papilio slateri
GGCCGGCAACGCATCTGCGGATCTTCTGGTGTTGCAGATGTCCATGGGTGGCGATGATCACCTTGTGTTTCCGCTGCTCGTTTGCCCCTTCTTTTATAAAAAAAAAATACCACGACTTCACAGAAGACAGGCGTCAAGTAGAAGTATGCTTCTACGTTTCTTCTGATGAGTTAGTCCTTTTCCCCTTCCTATCTTTTTCTAATACGGAAAGGATGAGATGGGAAAAAGAAATATCCTTTTTTTTATTTATCCCTTCATTTGTCCACTAAACTGTGCATATGAATTGCAGATATGTGGGCAACACATCTGCAATTCATTAGCTTGTGTAGATGCCTCATCAGGTGAACCTCTTACTCCTCTTACTTAACCTCTTGCTATCTTCTTCTATAATTAAAAACCTAACATATGATTATTGTATAAATGTATTATTGTTCTCCTTATATTTTTACGCCATAGTTATGACTTTTCTAAGTTTTAGATACCGGGCAGATTACGGGCACCCGACCTGCTATCCTATCCTTCTTGCCTATCTTAAAAAGTGTTTATATTTGAACCTAATAAGCTCAAATGTGGATATCGATTGCTACTTCTGTTTACCTTGTGTCTATACTGTTTGAGAAATGCTTTTTTTTAGCATCTTAAATGATAGTCTACGATTATCTGAAAAGTTAAATATTGTGTTGTAATATAACGTCATATTAACCGTGACTTTACACTGAAGTAAAAGTTCACCTTAAACATGTCGTCTTCACTGTTTTTTTATAGAGAAGGAGAGAGTTAGCAACATGTTACTCACGGTTAGATTGACAATTATTCAATCAGATTATTTCCTTTGTTACAGCATTATGTGGATCTCAATTCTGCATACACGGATATGAACGTGAAAGCAGAGGGCCAGGAAGATTACCTAGCGATGGTGTGCGCGCCGGACTACAACAACTTGGTGACGCCCAGCCCGCACCAGTACGTCAACGATAGCAGAAGTTTCTTCCCGCCGACCCCCACGCAGTTACAGCACGGTAAATATACGTAATATAGTATATTGTACGTTAATGAGAGTTAATTTAGATTTGTTTTAATATTTAGTTAAACTGATGGTAATTGTGACAGTCTGCATTTTTAGTAACGAAAAAATATCGTAAATAATAAATACAAAATTGAACATAACAAAATAATTTAGTATAGTAGTCGTCTGGTATTTTACTGATAGACTCATCCCAATTATGTATCTAAAATATGTAATGCGATGGTAGAAATATTAAATTGAACGCTTCGTATATTTTTTAATAATTTTACACAGTTGAAATGACTATAGTAAAAGACAATTTCTTCGATAGTTTTTATAAAATGTGGGTAGGTTTTAGTTTTTAATCACCAAACATGCAATTTATGTTAATTTTCTTTTTGTCAGACGAAATGAAAGTTACCTCATTTTGATTTCGAGAACCGGTCAATTCATTGGTACGGTAACAAAATATTTAAGGCATGTAGTTATAAATGTAACTAACGACAGTTAGATCTTTCCGTTAATTGTTTAAAACTATTTGTGGGCTTCTATTTGATGTTGCTTTCTCGAAGTTTTTAAAGGTGGCCATTCAAATTAATCGTTGTGTTAATATAGATCAATTAATTAATTAGTTAGTTGTTGATCTCTTTGTATATGAAAAATACAAAACACAAACACGCATACAAATACTTATTTTTACTTATTTTTCTACAATATATTTGTAAAACAATTATTGCTATTTTATGTTTAAGTCCACAGCGACCTCTATAAATGGTTAATGGCGTGGTCTTTCATCTGATTTTCTTTATTCTTTGATTTGTGCCCGGCACGTAACTTGGCAAGGTTTTGGCGTAGTGGGACTAAGTTCGCGCATGTACATTTTATACAAAAAAAAAACTAACTGTAATTTTGCGATTATGTATACTTGTGAAACGGGACAGTTATTCAAGGTCTAGAATCTATATAAATTAAAATCGAATGCAATATGTAATTCATAAATCTAGAAATCTGTGATAATTAATACTCGCTATTTAGAAAATATGATAAGTAAATATCACGATATTAAATAATTTGACAAATATTGACGGATTACAATATTTATTAAATGTCTAGCCTTCGTCTAAGCTGAGGAGGGGTTAGGAAAGAAGAAGAAAATGTTTAGGTACATTTTTATTAGAACAGTGATATGTATCTTTTTAAAAATATTTACTTTATCATACCACTGCACTGAAGTGTATTTGGCCGACAGCGGGACGCGGACGTGGCGGGGACGCAAACGTCAACTGACCAACCAATCGCGCGATCGCTACCTCGTTTCGTTCTAATTCTGTGCATCTAACGATTCTTGCCAAGTTACGGGCCGGTAATAATATGTATATCGTTTTCATAATGATTAAAGTATTATTTCCCTTGCTAGGGTTTTCGGTACCGTATGAGTTTGTTCATTAAAGAAAATTCATATTGCACATTCTTCTTTAATGTACATACAATTGTACTCTATTATTTTGTTTTCATGCTTTTTTGTTCAATTTAAACATTACAACATAGCACCACTAATTCTTCTCTCAAAATTATAATTGCATTCACTCTATTTTTAGCCGTCGACCCTTCTCTGTCCAAATCATAACCTACTACTCTCCCTAATATGTTGCCCAAGTATACTCCTTGACCTTTTACAGTTTATTTCTTTTTCGCACATATTTTTCATCTTTATTCAAGGCAATAGCCATCACTGTTTTGTCTTGTTCTATTTAAATTTCCTTTTATTTTAGTAATAGAAAGATATAATTATTTTTTTATTGTTAATAGACGACGAAGGCTACTTACAAATGAGTCCAGCGACGCAACAGAATATATTTAGTCCGCGTGCAACTGAAACAAATTTCGATTTCGACGCCAGAAAACTGAACCCACGCACCGAGGCGATACACGGCTCCGAGCTCACACCCATGTTGACCCTGAACAACTTGCCGGCCAGAAGTGGCTCTGAGTCGGATCACGACGGTAACTCATCCCCCTACCTCAATATGTGCCCACGTATAGACGAGGAGACGGACGATGTCTTCGAAACGAAACAGAATCTTAAGAACATGCAAACCAGCGCCGTCAGCAACCCAACTTACGTAACGTTCGACGTCGACCGCGAAAGGAAACCAAATAATAATTCAAATAACTACATCAATGTAGTACCCAATGGTCTAGTCAAATAAACACCATGTGTAAGTCTATATGTATTTATTGGGAGATTATTTTCGGCATATAATCTTCTATTGATCTCTGTGCCTTTTCTTCCTTTTCATTGCTATAATCTCATTCTTTACGATCAACAACATTTATTATAATAAAATAGTTCTTATGGTATTCTATCCCAAGCAATTATTAACTTTAAAGATTTTTACAAGCTACATTTTATTTAAGATTTGCGTTTGTTTGCAAGACGAAGCTATTGCAGAGATGTGATATTTTATTGTAAGACGGAATGGAAAAGAATTTCGCTTTACATTAGTTATTTGTTATTTTAGAATTAAACGACCCACCCCCATTGTTGTTAATTTTACGTTTTATCTATTAAGTTGAGAAATTTGGAAAAATAATTAAAATGGAGAAGTACTTGGTAAAATGATTAATTATTGTCATAATTGATGTTCGTCAATGGAAAATTTATATTTACAACATTTATCGATTTAGTTATTTTTATAACACTGGAGTATTCTTCACTTGTCTGTAATATGAACTTGATATTCAAGTTTATGACTTATTTTTATTTACGTAGACTTACATTACGTTTCTCATACATTTAAGTGAATACAGATTGTAAGAGATTACAGAATAGCTGACTAAACAATACAAGTTAATTTTAAGAGAAAATATAATTAGCTTTTATTATGTTATCGAACATATTTGGATATTTAAACGATTTGTTGTATTTAATGTACACGTATTGTGCTTGTCTTATCAAAATATTCTATTTTGTTATCGTTTTGATAATTAAAAAATATATTTTTGTTGTAAAATTAGTCCCTATTTAAACGCCATGTGCAAACTCAGTAAATGTAATAAATAAATGTGATATTACACATATCATTTGTTTTATATTATTTACGTAACAACCCAAGCCCTGAATTTTGGAGATTCACAGCACTCACGCCACCAAAAACGGTGGGCAGTAATTACGGATTTATATATGTCATATATATAATCATATAGCTTACCTCCCTGATGTTTTCTAGACCCATTCATCTATGCATACAATTACTTATCTAAATAATTAATATGTTACTTATCTGCTTCTATATAACCGTGAGTTTACACTGCCGAAAACATTCACCTAAAACATGTTGTCATCTCTGTTTTTTGTATAGAGAAGGAGAGAGATAACAACTTGTTTTATATGATGTTTTTAGCAGTGTAAACTCACGGTAAGTTCGACTAGCACAGGGGTCAACAGTGGAAGAGCCTGCAAACAACATCAGTTGTACGAATGGGCAGGCTCGACCGGTGAAATACCACAACCTGACACAAGACAGGTGTGAAGTAGAAGTATTCTGCGATTCGTTTAATGAGTGAGGTTCCGGAAGCCTAATTTTAGTCCTCTTCTCTTTGCCATCGTTTCCTGATAAGGATAAGAAAGGAAAGGGAAGAGGAATGGATGAGGAGCGGATGGATTGGAACAGGAAATACCCTTTGTCCTGTTTATCTCCTCCTCTATCCATTAAAGGCAGGTAACGCATCTGCAACTCATTACTTGTTGCGGATGCCTATGGGTGGCGGTCACTTAATACCATAAAAAAAGGGCGGATCACGGTCCGTATCCGCTGCGGAAGGGCAAAATTCCGACCGCCAAATATTAAATACATATTAATTTAAATAATATTTCCATATAACTAGCCATATTATAACTAACGTATGAAACGTTTGAATGATCCTTATATTTTTCTGGACCTTCATAAAAAAAAATCAGTATCCGATGATCACTTAAAACTACTTGCAGACTTGTCATTTTTAGTACATTTTACAACATATTTATATAACGTTTGCTTACAATAATAGATGTCGTGATTTAAATAGACTGTTACAGGAGAAAGATTGTTTTAGTATAAATTTTATTCAATAGATGGCATATTATGCACATTACTTTTACGTAAAATTGTTAACAGATGGCAATAAAATCAAAAACATGTTCTTAATTAATGCCAAGACCTAAAAACATTGCATTGATAAACGGTAAACGAAAATAGATGTCACTATAAGTATTGAAAATGTTTATCCCTTATAAATGTATTAAAATGGCCATTATGACTATTTACACAATATGTGCTTTATCAAATGTGTGAAAATTCAAAAAAAAATTGGATTCATTATGTAGGTCACAATTGCTTGCTTGTTAGAAAAATTTGTTTCGCTCCTTAACCTTTTTTGTGTTGCGTTAATATGCTAGAATAAACTTTACAAAAGGTAAGTAATCGATAAGGTAAACATATTAATAAACCGTTAAGGATAACCGTGAGAACAAACTGCTGAAAACATCACATAAAACATATGATTGTCTCTCTCTTTCTTTATAAAAAAAAGCAGAGATGACAACATATTTTGTGAATGTTTTCTACAATGTGAACTCACGGTAATAGCGGCATTTGCTTTTGTATGTGACCTTGTTAAGTCTCTTGATTATCGGATTATCCAATCGTCGAGATTTCAACACAACTAAGAACTTGGGAACTTGGGATCGGAAATTAATTAGTAAACGCTATCAGGAGACCTTTTCTGCGCCCAAGAAATGTAAATAAAATGTAAAATCCTATTGTTATATTTAATATATCGTATTATATTACATATTATGTTTTTGAAGCCCATAATTTGCCTAAACCGACAAGTTGGAGTACTTAACAATATTAACAGAAATAGTGTTTTTGCAAAAAAAAACAAATTGAAACTACATGATAAAAAACACAAGATAATCAAAAATAATTTAATTACACAAGTTATCATTTAGGCTAAGATAAAGTCTTAAATTGTGTAACATATTGTAGTCACAGAAAAAGAACATCGTAAAATATTTTTTAATAAATCGATTATAGTTCAAAATTTAAAAAATTAAATTGAAACTGCAGCGACTTATATGTAACTTTGTAGTATGTAGTAGTCTCAAACTGCGTACCACCATAGCGTTGAGCACGCTTTCATTCCGGCAGTGTATCTGCACCAACTCGAATACTTGAAATAAGTTAGTTTAAAAGTGCTTAGGATGCCTATGGACAATCCTGTAAAAATTGTAGGCTCTTTTAAAGAAGCTAACAGTGGATGTCAAGTTATTAACGATAACTTATCCTCTTGTCATTTACCATCAGAGCTCCTTAAAAAACTGTTCGAAGCGAGCCAAGTACAACCTTTTCAATGCCTTCAGCTCCCTGAAATAGAAGTAAACAATACATTTAAGAAATACTATACATTTTAGTAATTAAATTATTAAAGGTGTCAAATATTGTAACGCAATTGTTGCAAATTCACATCGCTGAATGCTTCAACTAGTGCTAATGGTATATGGTTTTAGATTAAAAAGGGCATCGGCTTGGGTGTAAAATTTAGTCGCATTATATGTCTTATTTTCATACAAGCTACCGTTTCAATAGTCATTTAAATAGTAAATTTAATAAAATATAATATCTGCTAGGAGATATATTTGCGTTTCCACGTAGTGAGGAGCTATATAACTTGCTGTCGAGTGATCACTGCCGCAACATCGCAGGAGAACATTCTCCCATCAGAGGAGCTTCAAGTGTGTTGCCGGCCTTTGTGAAAGGGCACAGGGCAGGATGAGACGCGAAAAAGTATCGAGTTGTGAAAATATTAACAACCAAGTTTGGATTTCTACCGTAGTTTATAGAGAAGTGTGTACAATGATATATCTAGAGACACATTCGGGTTTCTAGATCAGTATTTAGTAAAGAAAGATAAAAATTTAATATAACATTGAAGATAATTAGAAGTTTATACTTACATCAACATATGTAGTCACTATCGCTTTGGGTATTTCTTCAGCCGCTTCTGTTATTTTCGTTACCAACTGGAAAGTTCAAGAAATATGTTTAATCTCAAATTAAAATATATTCGTATATTTTTCTGGATTAAAAGTGATAAGAAAAATATTCTGAAGAAAGGGGAATAGATAACAAAATTAGACTAAAGCACACTTCATGGGTTGTGTTCTCCTCCCATAACATTATTAATTTCGATTCGGTTCCTTAATTATTTGATAGAACTGTTATTAAACTTCTATACAAGTTTAGATTTATCTCTTAAATGATCTTTTTTTAGATTCATGCTAATAATAATCATAAGGTAGATTAAATTCAACAATATTGAACTTTAGTTTTGTAACTAAACTACTAAATCAATACTTAGAAAAATAATTTTTATATATAACAAAGTGCATCATCGTCATTTGCCTGCCCTTTTCACACGTTATGTGGGGTCGGCACAGAGTGACCGTAGTCCATACTGTATATTGTATTGTATTGATTATGGCTACAGTTTTTATCGCCGGCCGCCTGCCTGACGCCAACCCCAAGATAAATGATTAAAAGTGTAAAATTGTTACCTACCCCTGCCCCTGGAACTGAAGTTGGAGGCTTAGCACTTGAAGCCTTGGGTTTTGCCGGTGTTGTCGAGGAATTTGTATCATTACCACCGCTTACAAGCAGAAAAGCAAACGAAAGAAAAACAATTAGTAACAAAGTCAGACGCGCCATTATTCCGTCACTGGTGATATTCTGGAATCACTTGCTCTTTTATAAATATCTCTTTAATCACCGAAACGGAAACATTGAAAGAATATCAACGTCAGTGATGACGCATCAACAAGCAAACACTTTCGTAATTTTTTTGTTTTAAATGCGATGCTAATACCTGTTTGTTCGCAGTGGCCGTCAACATTTTGTGGAATAATGAATATTCAACAACCATGGGACCGGCAAATAAGCATTACTAAAAATACTTATATAATGATAATACGAGGCAATGGGACTAAATAACATTTTTAAACTTTTAAAGATAATTTATACTGAATTATTACAAGACCTTGAACTATTAAATTGTCCTTTGATATTTTAGATACAATATTCATATAACGGGGTTAATTATTAACAGGCTGGATTTTGGACATTTACTCTTTAGCTCTAGAAACTTCCCAAATATGTTATTAATTAAGCAGTTAAGTAGACATGTTTTAAGTTATTCAATCCATAATAAAGCGTTAAGACGGTGAAAAGCTGTAAGACCGTTAGAGGCTTGTTTTTCTTCGATACGAATGGATTTCATTCAGTATTCAACGAACATATCTTCTCATTATGCACTTGGGATTTGGCCTTGGGCCAATTTTATTAAATGAGAAAAGTCACTTTTGACTTTTATAATCATATTGACCATAAAACTAATACAACTTATTGCAAAAATAAAGCTTTCTTCTAAATAAATGTAAGGCAATTGTAAGTACAATTGTAAGGCAAGGCATTTCTTTTGGAAAAAAAAATTACACACTAAGTGACTATTTGAATGAATATTGACTATTTTTAATAATAATAAGCATGACATTTTTTTCATTGAAATTCAAATACAATGTATGTTGTTAATGAATACATAAATACAATACAATAATATAGAATAGTAGTAGCTCTAATATATACTTCATAATTTAAAAAAAATATTTGTTTTAGATTTGACATTATTTTGCATTATTTGATCGATAGGATTAATGGTACCGTCCTATGAAAGCTCTCATGCAAGTGGCCTTTGACCTTTTTTATCTCAAGATCGGGATACCTTTTGATACACTCACGCTACGCAACTCTTAGCGCGTTATTTCCGTTCTCTTGTCGACATCCGTCGCTTTTGGACAAAATAATACGTTCTCATTTTTACTACTTTGTTTATTTTCTTGTTGGTAAAAAAAGTATAAAGAATATTTATAGATGAACATATCTATTCAAACATAACATATCAAGCCCATAATATATAATTTAAGTTATCAATATCACAACTTTAAATATAATTTAATAGCAGCCTAAAAAAAGTGTCAACTAGGTGCATAGAGAGAATAAATGATGAAGCGCACTCACTCCTGTTAGCATTCTAACTCAGATCTCTCTGTCTACTACTTGTGTTTCTTAAACCGAGTTAAAAGTGTCACTTGTACTTAACCTCTCGTAATATGAGCAGTAGAAGTCTACAACTTCTCAAAAAGCATGTAATAAATAAAACTGAAAATTTATTATTTCTTTCCATTAAACAATTACTTATTTCACTTGATGTAAATGAAAGTACTTAATTATAACATTTCTTTAGTCAATTTTACATCGTTCTTATTTTGTTTTTCTGTTCGGGTTGACGATGAATTTGATTTTAAATCAACTGGTCAGATGAGTAGGTAATTTAAGATTTTAATAGTTGATAACATCATGACAATATACGAAAAACGAAAATCACAAATAAATCGAGAAGGAAGAGTAAGATAAATAATTCTATATTAATCAGAATCGAACCCACGACGAGGCGTAGTATTCGAATTCGTTAAAAACAAATGTTTATTTAAATTTAAATTATCAACAGAACAGTCGACGATACAAAACTATTGTTAAATCACAACTCCCGGCGCGGTACATTTTCCAACGTTGTTGTAAATAACTTGAAATAAAATGAAAATAATACACAAGTTGTGTTATATTGCGACTCAGGAACATTCATTGAATTGAAACTAGACTGCTATTTCGTGTAATTTAAATTTGTACACGCTGCCTGTGTTTATTTTTGATATTTTGTATGGACGAATACAGCAAAAGTTTCAGAGTAGAATTAGAAAGGAAGCTGGCTAGAGGTAGGAAAAGAATTAAGAAGTAGGGAAAATAGAAAAAGAAGAATGTATGGTGCAAAAATAAATGGCAGAGTATGTACTGAATGTAGCTTGCTTGCGACGCAGTTGATTGTGTATTTTTTTCTTTCTGCTCTTTTCCCCCTATGTGGGGTCTGCACAGTATGACTGTTATTAAGAAATATTAAAAAATACTATGGACCTTTCTGGACCTTTTTAAGATATACAATTCCGTAGTATATTTTGATCTAATTCGTAAGGTTCAGCGTTTGCAATTTAAGCGCACAAAAATATGTTTGTTACATCACATTACAAGGTAATTATAAGTTTCTCAACTTTGAATAGATCATCCAATTTAAAACGCTGTCGCTGTATGTACTGTACACAATTAGAGCAGCAACCGCTTGCAGGATGCTCGGGGAAATTCAGCTCGCCTTATCCTTTCACGTAGAAAATTAAACGTCTCACGGTAATATCTGCGGCGTTGCTTTTGGCAGTTGATCTATTGTACGCGTCCGTGAGTTAGATGCAAATAAACAAAATGTTGAATTCACCTTAATATTGCGTTCCCGACGCCTGATGGATTAGCATTCTCTATTGTTGTTGTATAATTCCGATGGCTGTTTGTTCATTCCGGTGGTTATAATATGATCTATATAATAGAAATACAGTTATGACTTCAGAACGCAGAGCCCCACTCCCGAGGATGTTTCGGACATGAATTTATTAGTATTACGTGTCGGTCGTCTTGTAGCAAAGGCAGTCGACTCAGTTTCGTCAGTAGTTAAGCATTTGTGATTTTAAACTTCTGCATCTGAAGACCAATAGTAATGTCCATTGCCATGTAACTGCACGTTGGTTAAAGAAACATCCTATTTCGACAAATTACTGGGCTTGCAAAGTTTAATCTTGTTTCAGTATTGCATTAATATTATACCATTTTAGAAGTAATAATTACCATCTTGCTCGTCATGTTGCTTAACTATATTTAAAAAAAATCAACTTGTCTGTCGTAAACATAAAGACGAATTTGATCAAAAAGCAGTTTAGCCGCTAAGCAAGCGAGGAACTTTCAAACAAATTAAGCAAACATTATACAAAATACTGCAGCGTCTAATGTAATGCTTCAAACACATTGCGGTTAAAATTTAGCATAACGAATTTACATTTTAAAATGCACTTTAAGCTTTAACCTATGCGGCTAGAAATTGTGGATTTTTATCCAATTTGCCTTTTTGCTTACTCCCCCGGAATATGATGCACTGCTCGTTCTGCATTTGCATAAAAGCGTCCATTATCTTCAGCTTCAGACAAATGAAGCTCAATAGATTCAGAGCACTTACACACAGGTTGAACAGCAATTCAAAATAATAGACTGTCTCTATTTATGTTACGTGTTAGAATAATATTATCTACTCAATAGATTTTTATAGATCAGCACATGGACCAAAAACGTATATTTTTTGGGCGATTTTTATTGTAATAGTGAATTAATTTATATATCAATATATTTATTTCCTAATTGAATTAATCTTATAGTCTATCACGGCCATTCTACTACAAACCATGAAATTAACGGGAAGGTAAGTGGCACCCTAATTGTGTCAGTCCTAGAAATTTAAATCAACGTTTAACAGATATAACAAGATCTCTGTGCACTAACTAACAAAAGTCCACTGTTGAATTTAGGCCGCTAGAAACCAATGTTCGGTTCAAAGTTAGCGCATAATGGATTTTAATAACAGTAGTTATCTATATATTATATTAATACGCGAATCAAAAACTTTGTACCCGTTTTTTACCAAAATTGCGCGGACGGAGGAGTATGAAATTTCCCACACTTATAGTTTATATAGAGAAGGAGTGCAGAATGCTAATATTATTTTTAATTATGCATAAAAATACATTAAAACAATACATTACACACACTACCATGTATTTGACACACACACGCATATTTATATACTTTTGTTTATTGTTTAAGTCTGTGGTCAAATTGATAATAGGCAAATTAACGGCGAAATCTGTGATTGTAGAAGTATAGTCTTTGACAATTGAATTATAATAATGTTCAAACTTATAATTTAAATTAATCGAATTTCTACCACTAGGCGACCACTAGTTTTTATAAATAAGCAAAAGGAATTTATTGTCAACAAGTTTTCTAAATACCTAAATGTAAACGCAAACTTGATGGAAACATTAGTCTCCCATAGGTTGGTACAATCTATAC